>JAODAL010005803.1:0-139767 GCA_025379985.1 Phyllomedusa bahiana
ACCCGCACCACATGTGACTTCCTTTACAAGCTACGTGACCACCAACATGGAAAGTAGGAAGGAATCGTAATAATGTGACCGTCTGGTACTGAGCATACCGAAATGTGTTGTGACCATTTTTTGTGCCTCAGGTGATTATCCACACATAGGCCCCTTGTGCTGCACTACGAGCTCAGAGCCACCACACGTGACCTGCAGCGCGACAGGCGTCATGGCTTCTAACCTGATGACGACATGAAGCAGGGGTGTCAAACTGCGGCCCTCCAGCTGTTGGGAAACTACAACTCCCATCATGCCCACGGTTATAGATTATACAAATGCATGATGGGAGTTGTAGTTTCCCAACAGCTGGAGGGCCGCAGTTTGACACCTGTGACATAAAGCGAAGCTCAGCGAGGAGACATTGACCGAGCGCAGCCACTACTCTAATAGCAGCGGCTCCTGCGGTTTGGAGCGCTCGCCTCTATCCCTGCACAGTTTGCGCTCATCTTCCTGGAGCACATTAAGCTGCAACCCACTTAAACCTGCGCGGTAATGAGCGGACTGATGCATTAAGTGGCCTCCAAGAACTTGGGATAAGTGCAAAGTCTGTATTATGTATAATGAATGCGGAACAAGCCCAAGCAACTAAAAATATCTTCAAGAGGACAACAAGGAGGGAGCAGGGTCCGGGGTGGGGGGTCATTTACCTGCAGGACACATTATCCAATGCTGCAAGAACACCGCACGTATGAAAGAGAAGCTCATCTGCAACATAAAGTAACATGTCCACCACAAGCACAGCACCCCGAGAGCCGGCAACATATAAAACTTATCCTGTACTGACCCTGAGTAACATCCTGTATTATCCTGCAGAGCTGCACTCACTATTCTGCTAGTGCAGTCACTGTGTACATACATTACTTATCCTGTACTGATCCTGAGCTACATCCTGTATTATCCTCCAGAGCTGCACTCACTATTCTGCTGGTGCAGTCACTGTACATACATTACAATATCCTGTACTGATCCTGAGTAACATCCTGTATTATGCTCCAGAGCTGAGCTCACTAATCTGCTGGTGCAGTCACTGAACAAACATTACTTATTTCCCGTAAATGATCCTGATTACATCCTGTTATTATCCTCCAGAGCTGCACTCACTATTTTGCTGGTACAGTCACTATTACGTACATTACTTATCCTGTACTGATCCCGAGTTACATCCTGTATTATACTCCAGAGCTGCACTCACCATTCTGCTGGTGCAGTCACTGTACATACATTACTTATCCTGTACTGATCCTGAGGTACATCCTGTATTATCCTCCAGAGCTGCACTCACTATTCTGCTGGTGCAGTCACTGTACATACATTACTTATCCTGTACTGGTCCTGAGTTACATCTGTATTATACTCCAGAGCTGCACTCACTATTCTGCTGGTGCAGTCACGTACATACATTACTTATCCTGTACTGATCCTGAGTTACATCCTGTATTATGCTCCAGAGCTGCACTCACTATTCTGCTGGTACAGTCACTATGTACGTACATTACTTATCCTGTACTGATCCCGAGTTACATCTTGTATTATCCTCCAGAGCTGCACTCACTATTCTGCTGGTGCAGTCACTGTACATACATTATTTATCCTGTACTGATCCTGAGTTACATCCTGTATTATCCTCCAGAGCTGCACTCACTATTCTGCTGGTGCAGTCACTGTGTACATACATTACTTATCCTGTACTGATCCTGAGTTACATCCTGTATTATGCTCCAGAGCTGCGCTCACTATTCTGCTGGTGCAGTCACTGTACATACATTACTTATCCTGTACTGATCCTGAGTTACATCCTGTATTATGCTCCAGAGCTGCACTCACTATTCTGCTGGTGCAGTCACTGTACATACATTACTTATCCTGTACTGAGGCTGAGTTACATCCTGTATTATACTCCAGAGCTGCGCTCACTATTCTGCTGGTGCAGTCACTGTGTACATACATTACTTATCCTGTACTGATCCTGAGTTACATCCTGTATTATCCTCCAGAGCTGCGCTCACTATTCTACTGGCTTCTTGTTGTGGGCAGACTTTTCGATTGTGGTCACAACTTGGGAGGTAAGTTTTGATCAGGACAATTTGCAAAATTTATTTTTTCTTTTTCACAAGTATGACACGGCTGAATGGGATTCTCCAACCACGTCTATTTATTTATCTGACACCCCCCCCCCCCCCCCCATCACACAAAAGGGCCCGATGCGGTATAATGACCCACTGGTAACAGATCGGGAACATCATCATGTAACATCGTGACCCCTCTTATTTCATGCAGGTCATAGGGTGATGGAATAACACGTTGGGTCCTTGAAAATCTTTGGGGCACCTACGTTGATGTTATGCTTTATAGTGTTATACAGACCCCATGACACATGGGGTTCTTATATTTATGACACTTGAGACCCCTTCTTGTTTCTTACAGACCATGGGGTGATATAAGGGGGCTCTATATATTGTACAGATGATGAGGTGACACCTGGGGCCCCTAATGTCTTTTATATTAGGATCTAATACATTATATAGATCCCATGACACGTGGGGCCCCTCTGTACTACATACAGGCTGACACAAGGGGGCTTTGTATATTGTACAGGAGGTGAGATGACACCTTGGACCCCCCCACCCCCCCAGATATCCTCTGGGGCCCCGGAGTTTATGTAGGTATCTAATAGATTATAGTATTATACAGACCTCATAACACACGGGGCCCCTTGTTTCTTATAGAGCACAGGGTGACAGTATATATTGCACAGATGATGAGGTGACACTTTGGGCCCCTAATGTCCTTTATATGGGTGTCTAACCCCATAACACACGGGACCGCTTCTTGTTTCTTACAGGTCACAGGGTGACACAAGGGGGCTGTATATATCGTACAGATGATGGGGTGACACCTGGGACCCCTGATTTTATATGGAGACCTAATACATTATAGTGTTTATAGACTCCACAACACATCAGGCCCTCATGTTACAATGTGTCACCCAGGGGGGGGGCCCTCATGTTACAATGTGTCACCCAGGGGGGGCCCTCATGTTACAATGTGTCACCCGGCGGGGGCCCTCATGTTACAATGTGTCACCCCGGGGGGGGCCTCTGTTCAATGTGTCAACCCCGGGGGGGGCCTTTTTTCAAAGTGAAACCAAAATGTGTCACCCAGGGGGGGGGCCTTTGTTTAAAAGTGCACCCAGGGGGGGGCCTTATGTTACAATGTGTCACCCAGGGGGGGGGGCCTTCATGTTACAATGTGTCACCCAGGGGGGGGCCTTATGTTACAATGTGTTTCCCCGGGGGGGGGGGGGGGTTATGTTACAAAGTGTCCAAGGGGGGGGGGGGGGGTTTTTTGGGTCCCCCGGGGGGGGGGGGGGGGTTTTTATTTTTAAAAATGTTACAACCAGGGGGGGGGGGGGGCCTGTTTGTTACAATGTGGGGGGGGGACCACCCAGGGGGGGGGGGGGCCCTTTTGTTACAATGTGACCCGGGGGGGGGGGCCTTATGTTCCCCTGTGACACCCCGGGGGGGGGGGGCCTTATGTTACAATGTGACACCCAGGGGGGGGCCTTATGTTACAATGTGACACCCAGGGGGGGGGCCTTATGTTACCATGTGACACCCAGGGGGGGGGGGCCCTTTTGTTAAAAATGTGACACCCAGGGGGGGGGGCCCTTTTTTTACAGTGACACCCGGGGGGGCCTTATGTTCAAAGTGACACCCCGGGGGGGCCTTTTTTTTACAATGTGACACCAGGGGGGGGGCCCTTTTTTACAATGGAACCCAGGGGGGGGGCCTATGTTACAATGTGACACCCAGGGGGGGGGGCCCTTTGTTACAAATTTTGAAACCCAGGGGGGGGGCCTTTTTGTTACAGGCACCCGGGGGGGGGGGCCTTTTTGTTACAATGGACACCCCGGGGGGGGGCCTTATGTTACAATGTGACACCCCGGGGGGGGGGGGTTTGTTACAATGGACCCCAGGGGGGGGGGGGTTTTGTTTAAAAAAGTGACAACCCCGGGGGGGGGGCCTTATGGTTTTCAATGTGGCCCCAGGGGGGGGGCCTTTGTTTTAATGTGACACCCAGGGGGGGGCTTTTTCAAAGGACACCCGGGGGGGGGCCTTTTTACAAAGTGGGCCCCAGGGGGGGGGGCCTTATGTTAAAATGTGACACCCAGGGGGGGGGCCTTATGTTACAATGTGACACCCGGGGGGGGGGGGTTTTTTTTTTTTTTTTTTTTTCCCAAAGTTTTTTTACCCGGGGGGGGCCTTTGTTAAAAATGTGACAAAACCCCGGGGGGGGCCTTTGTTACATTTTGAACCCCCGGGGGGGGCCTTTTGTTTTCTTTTGACACCCTGGGGGGGGCCTTTTTTACAAAAATTGAACCAGGGGGGGGGCTTAGTTACAATGTGAACCCAGTGGGGGGGGGCCTTTTTAAAATTGGGGGGGGGGGTTGTTACAAAAGTGAAGGGGGGGGGCTTATGGGGGGGGGTTAAATGTGCAAACCCAGGGGGGGGGGCCTGTTATGTTACAATGGAACCCGGGGGGGGGGGCCCTTATGGGCAATTTTTTGAACCGGGGGGGGGGGGCCTTTTGTTAAATGGACCCCAGGGGGGGGGGGCCTATGTTTCAAAGGAACCCAGGGGGGGGGGGTTTAGTTTACATTTTTAACCCAGGGGGGGGGCCTTAAAATGTTAAATGTGACACCCGGGGGGGGGGGCCTTTTGGGGGGTTTAAATGTGAACCCCAGGGGGGGGGGGCCTTATGTTAAAAAGAGACACCCAGGGGGGGGGGGGCCTTATGTTACAATGTGACACCCAGGGGGGGGGGGCCTTATTTTACAAAATGACACCCAGGGGGGGGGCCTTATGTTACAATGTGACACCCAGGGGGGGGGGGGGTTTTTTAACATGTGACACCCAGGGGGGGGGCCTTATGTTACAATGTGACACCCAGGGGGGGCCTTATGTTACAATGTGACACCCAGGGGGGGGGGCCTTATGTTACAATGTGACACCCAGGGGGGGGGGCCTTATGTTACAATGTGACACCCAGGGGGGGGGGGGGGCCCTTTTGTTTTTCAATGTTTTACACCCAGGGGGGGGGGGGGGGCCCTTTGTTACAATGTGACCCCAGGGGGGGGGGGGCCTTATGTTACAATGTGACACCCCGGGGGGGCCCTATGTTACAATGTGACACCCCGGGGGGGGGCCTTATGTTACAATGTGACACCCAAAGGGGGGGGGGGGGGGGGGGGGGGCCCTTTTGTTTTCAAATTTGGCACCCAGGGGGGGGGGTTTTTTTGTTACATGGGGGGGGGCAACCGGGGGGGGGTTATGTTACAATGTTTTTCACCCAGGGGGGGGCCCTTATGTTACAATGTGTCACCCAGGCCCCTCTTTACTACATACAGACCATAGACACAAGGGGGCTGTGTACATTATACATGAGGTGAGAGGACACCTGGGGCCCCTGATATCCTCTGCTGTGACACAGGTTCTACAGACCGCCGGGGCCCTGCCATTACCCGGGCTCTGCGTCACCGGGGCCCCGCACATTACACGCAGCTCCGGCCTCAGCTGCTGCTGACAGGATGAATTCGGCGGGAAGGCGGTCAGCCCCATCTCCTGGCTGGGGGGGACCCGCAGGGTTCGGGGGGCGCCCGCCGCCCCATTCTCGGCTCTAGCGTCGCCGCTGCCCTCCGAGCACCTCCGCCGAGCCCCGCAGAGCGCACAGCCGCGGAGCTGGCGCCGCTCATCCCCGCCTCAGCGTCCTCCCGAGTCCCCGGTTTCCCCTCAGCTCCCCCCCGGTCGGTGCGGGTAAGATGCGGCGTCCCATCAGCTATAAGGGGGCGGGGGGACTGGACTATACCACAAGGCGCTGTGCGGCGGGGCGACCTCGGGCGGGAGGCCTACACTACGGCGCTCCCGGGGGCGCTCCGGCCGCACCACCGACACCAGTGACGGTTACTAGCTCTCTCCCAGCCCCGGCTGAGGGCCGCGCCGCCTCGGGGCTGTCGGGGAAGGAAGCTGTGTCGCCATTTTGGGTGGGACTAAAACGACAACAACCCCGGCACCAGCCCACAGCGCAGAGCGGGACGAGGAGGAAACCAAAATCACCTGAAACGTGCCCGTCACGGCGGCCGCCGCCTCCGGCCGCTCCCCGCGCTCCTTCAGGCCGTGTGAGAGCCCTCGGCGCCCGGGCCGCCTCGCTCCCGCCTTCACATTTCGAGATTTTAATGAAAATTCCCAACCCGTGCTTACCTCAGAATGGTAGCTGCAGCGATGGTGGCTTTCCCCGCATTAGCATAATCTGCCTAGCAACCAGCGAATGGCGGCTGCTGATTGGTCGCCTTCTTTCCTAGGAAGTAACGAGATTTCTTTGTGGTAGTGGACGGAGAGGGACCGGGAAGGTCAGGTAATGGCGGGGAACGGAGGTCACCGGGTTACCGAGTGTTTTACACTTAGTATGCCTTTACTTTTCAGGTCAGCCATAGTGAGTATAGGCAAGGCCCGGCGACCAATCAGAGACGGCGACGCTGTTGCACGTAGGCAAGAATTTTGGCGCGTGCGCCCCCAGAGGACGCTGGTGGAACTGCAGGATGGATGAAATGGCAAAATCGGCACCAGAGCCTCCAGCCAGCATCTGCCACCAATGACACTGGGGAGGCTGAGGGTCCAATGGCTGCAACTGCCACCTGCTCACCTGAAGTTGCCCCCCTGAGTGACCCTGCAATGTCTTTGGATCTGACCTCTAACCCCTCATTTATAGACTTCAGGCCCCCACTTCCTGTTCAGGCTGTGGGTGGTTCTTCAGCTTCAAGCTCCCACTTCCTGTTCAGACTAGGTGGTTCTACAGCTTTAGGCACCCACTTCCTGTTCAGGCTGTGGCGGTTCTATATCTTCAGGCTCTCATTTCCTGTCCAGGCTGGAACCAGTTATACAGCTTCAGGTTCCCACTTCCTGTTCAGGCTGTGGACAGTTCTACAGCTTCAGGCTCCCACTTTTGCCACTTCCTGTTCACACTGTGGGTGGTTCTACAGCTGCAGGCTGCCACTTCCTGTTCACACTGTGGGTGGTTCTACAGCTTCAGGCACTCACTTCCTGTTCAGGCTATGGGTGGTTCTACTGCTTCAGGTTCCTACTTCCTGTTCAGGTAGTGAGCAGTTCTATAGCTTCAGGCTGCCACATTCTGTTGAGACTGTGGGTGGTTCTACAACAGAGACTGACCATTTTATCTCTGTTGTTCCTAGCTGAGCCTGTTAGAGGGACATGGTGATGGAGGGGTTTAAATAGAACAGCACAAGACTACAGAGCTCTAAAGAGTTAAAGTTTCTCAGTAAGAAAGATAAACTCCGGTGCAGCTGATAAGAAACAGCAGGGAGTGACTTCACCAGCTCGATAACTGCTAGAACAGAGAGATGGGAAGCTTATGTACACAAGAGGAGATTAGAAGTACTCTCACTGAAGCAAGCACAATAATAACAGCAATGTATTTGATAATGATCTTTATTAAGTTTACATGTTTAAAGCCAATTAATGTTCTAAGAAAGGCATAGATCTAATAAGGCTGCTATAGCTGCACAACTTTACTGATGATATATAGATTCCATAGAATTTTTCCTCAGCTCTTTTGCTTTTGCTTGTAGTAATTGCCAAACTGGCATCATGAGCTCTGTAATATATAGGGTTAAATGATAGAGGAGAGAAGCTGAGCTCTGTGATATATAGGGTTATATGATAGAGAAGCTGAGCTCTGTGGTATATAGGGTTATATGATAGAGGAGAGGAGCGGAGCTCTGTGATATATATAGGGTTATATGATAGAGAAGCTGAGCTCTGATATATAGGGTTATATGATAGAGAAGCTGAGCTCTGGGATATATAGGGTTATATGATACAGGAGCTGAGCTCTGGGATATATAGGGTTATATGATAGAGAAGCTGAGCTCTGGGATATATAGGGTTATATGATAGAGGAGCTGAGCTCTGTGATATATAGGGTTATATGATAGAGAAGCTGAGCTCTGGGATATATAGGGTTATATGATAGAGGAGAGAAGCTGAGCTCTGTGATATATAGGGTTATATGATAGAGGAGCTGAGCTCTGTGATATACAGGGTTATATGATAGAGGAGAGAAGCTGAGCTCTGTGATATATAGGGTTATATGATAGAGGGAGAGGAGCTGAGCTCTGTGATATATGGGTTATATGATAGAGGAGAGGAGCTGAGCTCTGTGATATATTGGGTTATATGATAGAGGAGAGAAGCTGAGCTCTGTGATATATAGGGTTATATGATAGAGGAGAGGAGCTGAGCTCTGTGATATATAGGGTTATATGATAGAGGAGAGGAGCTGAGCTCTGTGATATATAGGGTTATAAAGAGGTTCAGGGTGCAAAAATCAGCCACTAAGGTGATGGCGTCTGTGTTCTGGGATAAGGAGATTGTGCTGCTAGTGGACGACCTTCAAAATGGCTCCATCATCAATGCAAGGTATTACACTGAACTTTTGGACCAATTGAAGGCCAAAAGTTGCGGCAAGCTGTCCAAAGGAATCTTGTTCCTGCAAGACAACGGCTCCGCTCACACTACACAAGCGACCATGGCAAAACTGGTGGAGCTAGGCTTCCAGCTGGTTGACCACCGACCTTATTCACCAGATCTACTGTGTTTTTCCAAAAATAAGACAAGAGTCTTATATTATTTTCATTTCCAAAAAAGGGCTCGGGCTTATTTTGAGGGGGAGAGCTTTTTTTATTTAACATGACAGGTGCAGGCACTGCATGCTGGGACAGTTCCTTGGCAGCTGCTGTGTAACTACAAGTACCAGGATGTATATACATACACTCCATGGTTTTTGACTATAGGTTTATCAGTGTGTGTGTTATATATATATATATATATATATATATATATATATGTATATATATATATATATATATATATATATTAGTGTATGTATACAGTACATAGATAAATATACACACACACAGTACATAACCTATAGTCAAAAAACATGGAATGTGTGTCTATTGTTTCAGTGCCTTATCTTGAAAGTGTGGCATGATGGGGAACTACTATCCCCAGCAAGTCATAGTAGCCACACTTTAATATAAGAGATTGTGTGATTGTATAGGTGTGTGTGTTTATGCAATGTGAGTGTATGTGTGTGTATACATTGAACTTTCACTTACACATTGCACTGTATGGCCTGGGCTGAAGGACCTGTGAGTCATGTGACTGTGACATCATTGCAGGTCCTTTAGCCTGAAAACACTGGAGGTTTCCACAAATCCTCCAGTCTAACAGGCTGTTTATGGCGGGGTGGGCGGGGCTCAGAAACGGCACTGCCCAGGAGGCGGGCACCAGGTGACATCACTCAGGAGGGCTGACTAACTAGGGCTTATTTTTGGTGTAGGGCTTATATTTAAAGCTTACTCCAAGATTCTGTGAAAATTAGGCTAGGGCTTATTTTTGGAAAAACACAGTAGCTCCCTCCGACTACCATCTCTTTGCAAACCTGAATAAACACCTCAAATTTCATACCATTCCTGATGCCATGGCTGCTATGGAGGACTGGTTTGAGACACAACCTAAATCCTTCTTTTTGCAAGACTTACAGAACTTGGAATACCGATGTAAGAAGTGTTGTGGATGGGAACAAAGGTTCTATATGTGCGATCCTTTGTCTCTCCATATTAATGTATTAGTATAACTCCACGTATGTCTTTATATTATGGCACGTAAAAGCTGCCTGTATATCTCTACACTCTCTAATGTGTTAACAAAATGTCCGCCACAATGTGCTTGTAGAGATAACCACCGTATAATCCAAGATGGCGCCTCCTCTGAGGTTACGCCCCATGTTCGGACATTCCTGAGCTAAAGGGAGTATGCCTCAGCCAAAGATGTAACCAATAACGACTAACAGCTAGGCCCATGTGATGCTTTCTTATCTTGCCGACCTTCAAAAGTATAAAAACCTGCCATTTTGGGAATAAAGACAGAAAGTGTATTCACACCAGCAAGGCATGTTGTGATTTTCTTTCTCGGTGCACCTTTATCATCCTAAGATAATTTGGAGACCCCACAAGGATATAGAGCCCTTTTGAGGTTCCGTCCATATTAGACGTGTGTTGACATCAGTGGAGAGTATGTGGGATAAATGTAAAGTTTCATCTTCCTATCTCGTTTCTTTCTGGGTAAGGCCAAAGACTTAGCAGCCCCTCGTTACATATAGTTGCATAGTTTGTAAGGCTGAAAAAAGACACGTCCATCCAGTTCAGCCCATTTTGCTAAAGTGTTGATCCAGAGGAAGGCAAAAAAACCCAGTGAGGTAGAAGCCAATTGTCCTCATTTTAGGGAAAAAAACTCCTTCCCGACTCCAATCTGGCATCAGAAAAATCCTTGGATCAACGACCCCCCACTAGAATCCTAGACACTATAACTTGTTATATTATTACAACTAGAAATGTATACAGACCCTTCGTCAGAATCCCAGTCACAATAAAATGTTATATTATTACATCTAGAAATGCATCCAGACCCTTCTCCAGAATCCCTGTCCCTACAACCTGTTATATTATTACATCTAGAAATGTCTCAAGACCACTCTCCAGATTCCTGTTCACTATAACTTTTTATATTATTACATCTAGAAATGTATCCAGATCCTTCTCCAGAATCCTGGTCACTATAACTTGTTCTATTATTACATCTAGAAATGTATCCAGACCCTTCTCCAGAATCCCGGTCACTATAACTTGTTATATTATTACATCTAGAAATGTATCCAGACCCTTCCCCAGAATCCCGGTCACTATAACTTGTTCTATTATTACATCTAAAAATGTATCCAGACCCTTCCCCAGAATCCTGGTCACTATAACTTGTTATATTACATCTAGAAATGTATCCAGACCCTTCTCCAGAATCCCAGTCACTATAACCTGTTATATTATTACATGTAGAAATGTATCCAGACCCTTCTCCAGAATCCTGGTCACTATAACCTGTTATATTACATGTAGAAATGTATCCAGACCCTTCTCCAGAATCCTGGTCACTATAACCTGTTATATTATTACATGTAGAAATGTATCCAGACCCTTCTCCAGAATCCTGGTCTCTATAACTAGTTATATTATTACATGTAGAAATGTATCCAGACCCTTCTCCAGAATCCTGGTCACTATAACTTGTTTTATTATTACATCTAGAAATGTATTCAGACCCTTCTCCAGAATCCCGGTCACTATAACCTGTTATATTATTATATCTAGAAATGTATCCAGAACCTTCTCCAGAATCCTGGTCTCTATAACTTGTTATATTATTCCATCTAGAAATGTATCCTGACCCTTCTCCAGAATCCTGGTCTCTATAACTAGTTATATTATTACATCTAGAAATGTATCCAGACCCTTCTCCAGAATCCCAGTCACTATAACTTGTTATATTATTACATCTAGAAATGTATCCAGACCCTTCTCCAGAATCCTGGTCACTATAACATGTTCTATTATTACATCTAGAAATGTATCCAGACCCTTCTCCAGAATCCTGGTCACTATAACTTGTTCTATTATGACATATAGAAATGTATCCGGACCCCTCTCCAGAATCCTGGTCTCTATATCGTGTTCTATTATTACATGTAGAAATGTATCCAGACCCTTCTCCAGAATCCTGGTCACTATAACTTGTTATATTATTACATCTAGAAATGTATCCAGACCCTTCTCCAGAATCCTGGTCTCTATAACTTGTTATATTATTACATCTAGAAATGTATCCAGACCCTTCTCCAGAATCCTGGTCACTAGAACTTGTTATATTATTACACCTAGAAATGCATCCAAACCCTTTTTGATCTCTGTTAGTGAATTCACCCTTACAAGTTCCTCTGACAGAGAGTTCCACCGTCTCACTGCTCTAACAGTAAAGAATCCCTTTCTATGTTTATGTAGAAACTCTCGTTCCTCCAGACGTAGAGGATGACCCCTTGTTCTAGATACAGTCCTGGGTATAAATAAATCTTGGGAGTGATCTCTATATTGACCTTTGATGTATTTAAACCTATTTATCATGTCCTGAAGCCATCTTTTCTCAAAAATAAATAACCCCGTATAAGCTTGTATAAGTCTCCCTTTAATGCCTCTCGCCCGTCATCTTCACTATTTTGTGATGTGCGTTCCTTCTGATTACGCGCTCCCCCTTCCAATCATTCCGGGCTCGTATCTTCACTGTATTCCGGGAGCTCTTGTTGGACGGCGATTTTCACTGGAAATAAGTCAACGTTGATCCCTTTAAATAACCCAAGAGAGAAACTGCAACCACTGAGCACAATGGTCTCCTGATTGCTGCGCCGCGGATCTGTCACCTCGTGTCTGCGCTGCTAAAATTAACTAGATTGAGCCCTTTGTAGAAAAACGACAAAAGAGGGCGATGCCAGAGCGGCCAGGTCCCGCGGGACGGAATCCATATCATCGGTGGAACAAGAATTAAGGTCTTCATGTGACCGCCCCAATTTGGTCTGGATTCATCAACGACTTCAGTTACAAGAGACGCATCCGCAGCAGAGATGTTTCTGTGAATCCGGGATGTGGACGTTATAGGCCTCATTTCCGACAACTGTCTAAGGCCGGGTTCAGACGGCTTATTTTTGCTGTGCAAATTTTTTTTTTTATTTGCGATTCAAACGTGCAAAAAAGTATAATATTGACTTAAAGGGGTCGTCTCACTACAGGGATCGCTGCTTTTTCTGTTAAAGATCTTGCAAAAACAAGTCACTTTGCAATATGTGTCCATTAACAGTGTCCTACCTATTCCTAGATATCCCCTCTTGTATGGGCTGCATCAGCTCCTCAGGAAGCGAGTGTGAAACTCGTGAAACGCGTTATGTATATGTAAAATAAATAGTAATTTTTTAACTTTAGCGCTCTAGAGCTTTTCCCACTTTTTTAAGAAATTTTTGTTTTTTAAAATACCCTTGATCAGCTCCTCAGGTCGCTATAGCTACAGACCTGATTGATCTCTCCTGATAGGCTGCCAGCGCTGGTTGCTATAGCTACAGACCTGTTTGATCTCCCCTGATAGGCAGCCAGTGCTGGTTGCTATAGCTACAGACCTGTTCAATCTCTCCTGATAGGCTGCCAGCACAGGTTGCTATAGCTACAGACCTGTTCGATCTTTCCTGATAGGCTGCCAGCACTGGTCGCTATAGCTACAGACCTGTTACCATCTCCATGATAGGCTGCCAGCACTGGTTGCTATAGCTACAGACCTGTTCAATCTCTCCTGATAGGCTGCCAGCACTGGTTGCTATAGCTACAGACCTGTTCCATCTCTCCAGATAGGTTGCCAGCGCTGGTTGCTATAGCTACCGACCTGGTGTCTTCAGCAGCTCATTATTGCAGGCCAGTTGAAGCCAGTAAACACGCCCCTGAATTCAAAAATGAAACTGAGAAAACAGGACTAAGGTGAGATGAATCGATGGAGTGAGACAACCCCTTTAAATGGGATGGGAATATGCACGCATTCGGCACACTGCGGTACATTTTTGTGCACCATCTGGCATTTTATGCATTGAACAAGAAAAGGTGTATCACTTGCGAAGATGTCCCCTTTACTGAAAAAAAAAATGTATGGAAATGCCCCCTTGGAGACACGTCCAAATGAAAAAAACTGCATGAAAAAATATGCTTACAAACGTGCATTTTTGCTGTAAAATAAGCGCTTATTTCACTGTGAAAAAAAGTAAGTCGTGTCTGTACAGCTCTTGGGTGAGTTCACATGGCTGAAGTGGACGGGGATTCCGCATCGAAATCAGCGTCCAAATCTCACTGCAATCCGCCCTACACTGTTCCCAATAGAAAACCGCGCACACGACGCTGATTTACTGCGGCGCAGATTTATTTTCAGCACTGAGAAGAACTGACAGGTGAATTACTGAGGTAGAGAGAGCACCAAAACCGCACTGTATATGGAGCCTGAAATCAAAGTCAAATCCATGTCCAAAATACAGTACAGGCTTATGAACAAGGATTATAGGCGAGGATCCTATGCTTAGCGCCGAAAATCAGCCATATGAACATACCCTAACAGTAAGATTAACTTTGTTGCCCTTAGCAACCAATCAGGGCTCATAACAACCAATCACCATCCATAGCAACCAATCAGAACTCACAGCAACCACTAAGAGCACATAGTAACCAATAAGAACTCACAGCAAACAATCAGAGCCCATATTAACCAATCAGAGCCCATAGCAACCAATCGGAGCTCAGCTTTCATTTTCCCAGAGCACTATATCATTGGTTGCTATGGACTCTGGTTGCTTTGAGCCCTGATTGGTTGCTATGGCTCTGATTGGTTACTTTGGGCTCTGATTGGTTGCTATGGGCTCTGATTGGTTGCTATGAGGGCTGATTGGGGGCTATGGCTCTGATTGGTTGCTATGGATGGGGATTATTTGTTATGAGCTCTGATTGTTGCTATGGTCTCTGATTGGTTGCTATGGGTTCTGATTGGTTGTTATGGCTCTGATTGGTTACTATGGGCTCTGATTAGTTGCTATGGGCTCTGATTAGTTGCTATGAGCTCTGATTGGTTGTTATGAACCCTGATTGTTGCTATGAGCTCTGACTGGTTGCTATGGCTCTGATTGGTTGCTATGGGCTCTGATTGGTTGCTATGAACTCTGATTGGTCGCTATGGGATCTGATTGGTCTCTATGGGCTCTGATTGGTTGCTATGGGCTCTGATTGGTTGCTATGGCTCTGATTGGTTGCTATGGGCTCTGATTGGTTGCTAAACCAGCATAAATCATCTGACAGGTGGGCCCACTGATATGGTGACGAGATAGGAACTGACAATGGGTGAGGGTCCCAGACGCCTTGGCTGTATATGGCCCTGAAGTTACTTCTTGCAGTTCTGGATAGGGCCGCTGCTGTGGGACCTACCTGCTGCGCCACCTCTATGACAGCGCTATATCTCAATGCTTGCTGCTCCAGTCTCTCTCTGCCCCTGGGTCGGGTCCAGTCTATGAGATATAATAACATCTTTGATATGGCTCCTATAGATTTATTAGAAATATGATCCGGCGGTGCGGGGGTTACTCCGGTAAAGGAGCGGGCGGCTGGCAGAGCCGCCGGTGTCCTGCTCACACAGCAGCTTGGCCCTCGCCAGAAATGTGCCCGGTCAGCTGCTCTGCATAGGGCATGAGATGAGCAATTACAATGTCAGAGGAAGTGACGCTGCATTTCCCAAGCTGTTTTTGCTGCAGACGGGGTGTCGGGTTAGGTGAAACAGGGACATATAAGGGGGGGAAGTCTCTTCCTTAACCATCTGTACTGCTTAAATCAGGGAGGACATGGACCATAAAGGGCTCCTGTGCAAGAACAGCATTGGGAATCCTTGTTGTCCAATATTTTATAGTTGAGCGCCCCCTATGTCTAATAATCTATGAATTATTAGCCTCACAATTCGTTGGCTCGTTATACAAGTAGGAAACTGATTTTAAAGGGGTTTTCCATCCGTAAAAATTGCTCATTAACAAATCGCTGCTCCCGGCTGATGACACCTTTGGTCACCTGACCCTGCAGCTATCTACTGGTCGCAGCGGTTTGTCCCTGTATATATGACATGTGACCGCTAAGACTGATCGAGAGGTCATAAGCGGGCACAGCGGGACTGGTGTTTTTTGGGGATTTTATACCATTGCCAACTATGGAGCAGTTTTATAAATTGGAAAACCCCCTTTAGGGCAGGAATACACGGCTGCTGCCCATCGTCCCACTCCAGGTGCATCCACCAGTGGCCACATAAGTCTGCTGATATCTCAACCTGGCACCTGGGGCAGAACTATCGGATGCAGTGTGGCCACACCACAGCCGTTACCTTAAAGAGGTTGTCTCAGTACAGGGATCGCTGCTTTTCATGTTAATGATCTTGCAAAAACAAGTCACTTTGTAATATGTGTCCATTATCAGTGTCCTACCTATTCCTAGATATCCCCTCTTGTATGGGCTGTATCAGCTCCTCAGGTCGCTATAGCTACAGACCTGTTCGATCTCTCCTGATAGGCTGCCAGCACTGGTTGCTATAGCTACAGCCCTGTTTGATCTCTTCTGATATGCTGCCAGCACTGGTTGCTATAGCTACAGACCTGGCTTCTACTGCAGCCTCATAGTAGCCAGTAAACCCTTGAATTTAAAAATGAAACCAAGAAAACTGGACTGAGGTAAGATAAATCAATGTAGTGAGACAACCCCTTTAAGGCATACTTGCCAACTTTTGAAAGTGGAAATGTGATAGACCTCAAGGGGCGGCGCGCGTAGCGCGCTGCGGCAAAATTTTTTGCATGACCACTCACATCTTGTTGGTGTGCCACGCCCCTTAGAAAAAGCCACACCCATTCCACCTAAATGCATAACAGCTCTGGAAGAAAGCCAGGTAGATGCCCGTATAGCCAGGTAGTAGCCCCCTAATAGCCAGGTAGATGCCCCTATAGCTAGGTGACGCCCCTTATAGTCAGGTAGTGCCCCTTATAGCCAGTTAGTGCCCCCTAAAAGTCAGGTAGTGACCCCTAATAGCCAGGCAGTGACCCCTAATAGCTAGGTAGTAGCCCCCTATAGCCAGGTAGTGCCCATATAGCCAGGTAGTTTCCCCTATTGCCAGGTAGTGCCCGCTCTTGTAGCCTGGTAGTGCCCCCTATAGCCAGGTAGTGCCCCCTCTTGTAGACAGGTAGTGCCCCTTGTAGCCAGGCAGTGCCACCTTGTAGCCAGGCAGTGCCCCCTTGTAGCCAGGCAGTGCAGCCTTGTAGCCAGGTATTGTCCCCAGTAGCCAGGCATTGTCCCCAGTAGCCAGGTATTGCCTCCAGTAACCAGGTATTGTCCCCAGAAGCCAGGCATTGTCCCCAGTAGCCAGGTATTGTCCCCAGTAGCCAGGCATTGTCCCCAGTAGCCAGGCATTGCCCCCAGTAGCCAGGCAGTGCCCACCGTAGCCAGGCATTGTCACCAGTAGCCAGGTATTGCCCCCAGTAGCCAGGTATTGTCCCCAGTAGCCAGGTATTGTCCCCAGTAGCCAGGCATTGTCCCCAGTAGCCAGGTAGTGCCCCCAGTAGCCAGGCATTGACCCCAGTAGCCAGGTATTGCCCCCAGTAGCCAGGCATTGTCCCCAGTAGCCAGGTATTGTCCCCAGTCGCCAGGCATTGTACCCAGTAGCCAGGTAGTGCCCCCAGTAGCTAATTAAAAAAAATAATAAAAACTACTCACCTCACCAGGCTCCCAGCAACCCGTCCAGCTCCGGACGATCTCCTCAGTGTTGTAGGGGGACTGAGTACATCCGTGCGTCACGCCCCCTGCGACGCTGACCTGTAACATACAGGGGAGAAAGCAGGAGGGGAACGATCCCTCTTGCCTCCTCCTGACTGACTGTGCGGCTGCGGCCACACAAGTCAGTGAAACTCGTCGAGAAGGTGAGCGGCCGCGGCCGGTTCTCAATTCTCCTCTATGGGAGTTCCCAGTACAGGGGGGGGTGCTGTGTTCTCCATTCTGTTCTATGGGAGTTCCCAATACAGGAGAGCGCTGTGTTCTCCATTCTGTTCCATGGAAGCTCCCAGTACAGGGGAGCGCTGTGTTCTCCATTCTGTTCTGTGGGAGCTCCCAGTACAGGGGAGCGCTGTGTTCTCTATTCTCCTCTATGGGAGTTCCCAGTACAGGGGAGCGCTGTGTTCTCCATTCTGTTCTATGGGAGTTCCCAGTACAGGGGAGCGCTGTGTTCTCTATTCTCCTCTATGGGAGTTCCCAGTACAGGGGAGCGCTGTGTTCTCTATTCTCCTCTATGGGAGTTCCCAGTACAGGGGAGCGCTGTGTTCTCCATTATGTTCTATGGAAGCTCCCAGTACAGGGGAGTGTTGTGTTCTCTATTCTCCTCTATGGGAGTTCCCAGTACAGGGGAGAGCTGTGTTCTCCATTCTGTTCTATGGGAGTTCCCAGTACAGGGGAGCGCTGTGTTCTCCCTTCTGTTCTGTGGGAGCTCCCAGTACAGGGGAGCACCGTGTTCTCTCCATTCTGTTCTATGGGAGTTCCCAGTACAGGGGAGCGCTGTGTTCTCCATTTTGTTCTATGGGAGTTCCCGGTACAGGGGAGCGCTGTGTTCTCCATTCTGTTCTATGGGAGTTCCCAGTACAGGGGAGCGCTGTGTTCTCCATTCTGTACCATAGGAGTTCCCAGTACAGGGGGGCGCTGTGTTCTCCATTCTGTTCTATGGGAGTTCCCAGTACAGGGGAGCGCTGTGATCTCCATTCTGTACCATAGGAGTTCCCAGTACAGGGGGGCGCTGTGTTCTCCATTCTGTTCTATGGGAGTTCTCAGTACAGGGGAGCGCTGTGATCTCCATTCTGTTCTATGGGAGTCTCCAGTACAGGGGAGCAGAATATTCGACTGTACTCAGAACTCTCATAGTCATAGACAGAACGAAAGGTCTCCTGTCAATATGCCAAATTATAATTATAACCCCCCTCCCTGCTGTATTTTGCATGAAGCACCTCCGGCCATCTTGCCTAATAAAACAGTGCAAACAGGATTTGGTTAAAAGCTAACATTGTCCTGTTACTGCAGCTCCTTACATGGTAAACGCGTGACGTCAGTATCGTATTTGTGCCAAATTCCAACTCGGAGCTTGAAAACTGAGTGCGCCTCAGCAAGTGGTCGGCGACTGCTCATAGCACCAACAGGTGGAGGCAGAGAGCACAGGTACCATGTGTCTCCTGCAGGGGGCAGTCTCTGAGCATTGCTATATGTGCAGTACATTCCTGACATTTCCGGTCCCGGGTTGTTGTATTTGCTTGGAAAACAATGGCTGAGTCCTTATCAGTCTGAGGGGTATCAGTGCACAGTGGTGGAGGGGTCTTGTGTTTGTACATGGAGGTCAGGAGGCGATTGGGACAAACCCTCTGTATGTGTTTTCCGTCTCTGGATATATAGTTTTCCTGTTTTTTAAAGGGAATCATCGCTCTTTGTTTTTTTGTTATTTTACTAATTAAAACCAGATTATTTTCTTCTTTGCCGTTTTTATTTTCTGATTATAGATTTCTCAATTCGGTTGTCTATGATTATGGGGGCGGCCATCTTGCCTGAGCTGCTTTTAACAGCATTTAGAGAGATGCTTTACTGCAGCTTCATGGACATAGGAGCCTGTGAAAAGTAGCACACCCATTGGCTGCTCTAGGAGAGTGTTGTGGGCATGCTCTGTGACCTGGGAAGAAGTCAGTGTGCAGGGAGGAGGAGTGGGGGAGCTATGACATCTTCTATTGTGAATGGTGGATCCTGTTCTATCTCTATATAGGTGTTACCTGTTAGTATAACCCTGCCTGTGCTGATAATGAGGAGACTGCAGATAAATAGGAGGTGTCAGTCTATAGTGAATGGAGGATCCTGTGTTATCTATATATAGGTGTTACCTGTCAGTGTAATCCTGCCTATGATGAGTAGATTGCAGGGAAGTGATCTCTACAGAGCAGGAGGTGTCAGTCTATAGTGAATGGTGGATCCTGTGTTATCTATATATAGGTGTTACCTGTCAGTGCAATCCTGCCTATGATGAGGAGATTGCAGGGAAGTGATCTCTACAGAGCAGGAGGTTTTCAGTCTATAGTGAATGGAGGATCCTGTGTTATCTATATATAGGTGTTACCTGTCAGTGTAATCCTGCCTGTGATGAGGAGACTGCAGGGAAGTGATCTCTACAGAACAGGAGGAGACAGTCTATAGTGAATGGTGGATTCTGTATTATCTATATATAGGTGTTACCTGGCAGTGTAATCCTGTGATGAGGAGGAGACTGCAGGGAAGTGATCTCTACAGAACAGGAGGTGTCCGTCTATAGTGAATGGTGGATCCTGTGTTATCTATATATAGGTGTTACCTGTCAGTGCAATCCTGCCTATGATGAGGAGATTGCAGGGAAGTGATCTCTACAGAGCAGGAGGTGTCAGTCTATAGTGAATGGAGGATCCTGTTTTTAAATCTATATATAGGTGTTTACCTGTCAGTGTAACCTGCCTGTATGAGGAGACTGCGGGGAAGTAAATCTCTACAGAACAGGGGAGACAGTCTATAGTGAATGGTGGTTTCTGTATTATCTATATATAGGTGTTACCTGTCAGTGAAAATCCTGCCTGTGATGAGGAGACTGCGGGAAGTGATCCTAATAGACAGGAGAGGTCAGTCTATAGTGAATGGTGGATCCTGTGTTATCTATATATAGGTGTTACCTGTCAGTGTAATCCTGTCTGCGCTTATAATTAGGAGACTGCAGAGAAGTTTTTTCTCTACAAAACAGGTAATGTCAGACTATTATTAGGACTAGTGGCCAAAGTGTGAACTGCAGGATCTCAGGATTTTTTTTTTATAATGATATGGAAAACTAAAAAAAACACACAACCAAAAAATTCTTAAAAATAGTGGTGGCCGTCATTTACGGGTAAGTTCACGTGACGGATATTAAGGTGGTATTTGATGCGGACGCCTAAAATTCTTGTACAAAACATTTCCTATTAGGCAACCCATGGTGCACTTCAAATACAGCGCGGATTTCCACAGCACGGATTTCGAGGGCATTTTTACATAACACTTTTTTTTTCTGACCTACCCTGTAACTGGAGCCCATATATTACTCCCAGTAGGGCCTGGATCACATCTGCCTTGTAGGTTCAGTTCAGAGACTTCATTGCAGATCCCTTACATGATGGACACAGGGCCATCTTTTCCATTGGGCACACTAGGCAGTTGCCCAGGGGCCCCACAAACATAGGGGTCCTAGGTTGTGAATGGAGTTCTGGGTCAGGGCTGCTTATTTAGCTGTTTTTCTATTCTTAGGATGTGCAAACAGTTAAGAGCTATGGTGAAGCAGGAAGCCATCGGCTCCCTGCCCTACTAGTTAGTCTTTTAGGCTGCAGGATGCCTACAAGTCGTCAGAAGAGGGTCCCGACATAGGCGGTGTGATGATATGGGCGTGCTTTGGGACTGGTAAGAGGCATAGCCCCAGGTGTGATGTCATGTTTTTGGGCAGGGCCCACTGCAATGCTATGCCCAGGGGCCCACAATGCTGTTATAGGGGATTTGGCACGATGTAATGTTGACGTGGTATCCTCCAAAATGGGTATTTAATCACTTTTCTAAATGTATGTGATTACAAAAAGTGGAGCCTCATAAAGCTATAGCCTTAATCAGATGCCCTTAGTTTCCTGAAAGTTTACATTAGACACGACCAGGACACTGACAGGAGCTGATCTGGCCTCACTTGCGTGAACGAGCTTGCAAGGGGCTGGGGAGAAAAGTGCAGTGTATGAGGCTGTCTGCTGTATAGAGAATCCACTGGTTGTAATGTTATTATTTGAGTAAACATTAGAGGCACTCCCTGCTTCCTGGCTCTGCTCAACCCCCTCCCTCTCCCCCCTGCAGCCGTTCATGCTTTCTCTCCTGAGCAGATAAGAGATAAGGAACTTCATTTCTTGGCAAAACCCCTTTAAGACGGCTCTGGATGGACACCCGATGGACCCCCATTGACTACAATGGGGTCAGTTGTGTTTTTCGTCACGGTGCCCATCCTTTTCACAGAATTAAATTAGCACACGTTGCTGCACTATTTTTTCCATAACTTTTTGATGAAAGTTTTTATCAGAACTTCAGATGCAGTTTTTATGCTAAGGCCCCGCCCCATCTTAAAACCACACCCCCTTTTGTCACAAGTGACAAGAAGGGAACGAATGTGACTTTTACAATAATTCTCTTTGGTTCACCATAAAATTGGCAGAAATGCCCCGGTGTGGTTTTTTTTTTTTTTTTCCCCCCAAAGACAATTGCAGAAGTTTCGACAATGAAGCTTTGTTTACAGAAGACTGGGATTCCCCTTTAAGACTTTTGGGTCATGAGACTTTCTGGTGAACTTCCATAGGAAGTGAGGACTGCTCGCAGGAAATTTTGTGTAAGGTCGGTATGTCCCATGGGCAGCTGATGTGTAGACATGTGGTAACGGTGACCCCCGCATGTACTCAGGAGGTGTATGTGACACTTTCGGCATACAAGATTGCACAAGACGTTATACTCCCTGTAGATTGGGACAGATTCGGAGGTGGCACTGCTGAGAATCATCAATGCTACATGTCCCATCCGGGTGACTGTAAAGCTTCATATGGTCCCAGGAAACAGGACAACACATTCTTAAAGGGGTTGTCTCACTACGACGATTAGCTTTAAACATGTAGGAATCAGTAATTGAAGAGTTTTTCCAAATGTATTGCTTTATTTTTTTGGCTTTGCTGAGGAGATAAAATAAAATTTATCAGCTCTGAGTGCACACAGGTTTCTCTATGTTACCGGGCCGGGACGATGGGCAGGAGAAGGTAAGCGACCGCCCAAAGCCCCAGGCAAAAAATGGGCACAAGGAGGTGTGGAGTGGTCTGAAATTTCCATAGAGGAGGAAGCTATATGCCTTATTTGCCTAGGGCACCAGAATACCTTGTCCCAGTCCTGGTTCATAAATCTGGTGTGTGGTATGCCTTGCATAGCATATTTTTGGCACATTTTATGTGCATGCAAAAGTGCCGTGTCTGGCCAAGAACGCACCAAGTTTTGCCGTACGACATCTATAGTGTCACGGGCGCCCCTGCGACCACTGTCCTGGGTCGCAGGCACGCCCGTGCCCTTGCTCCCAGCGGAGCCCCGTCCCGCACGTCGGGTTCGGGGTCCGCTCGTGTCCCGGCCCCTGCCAGCGTTCACTTACCCGGCCGCGCTCCTGCTCTGTCTGGCCTCGTCCCCCGGCGCGTGGCTCCGCCCCTAGGGGCGCTAGCGCGCCGGCAGTTTGAATTTAAAGGGGCAGAGCGCCGGTAATTGGTCATTGCCGGGCACTGCTCCTATTTAAGTCCGGCCTCTTCCTGGCGGCCCTCGCCGGATCCTTAGTGTATGTTCCTTAGGAGAAAGCTGTCTAAAGAGTTCCTGTTTGCCTTACCGTGTACCGACCGACTGCCTACGTTTACCGACCACGAACCCGTGCCGCCTGCCCTGACCACCTGCCTGTCCCCGACTACGAGTCTGCCTGCCGTTCCTGTACCTCGTACCCTCGGCCGCCACCGCAGGCAAGCCCCGCCAGTGGAAGTGACCTGGTGGACACCCGCCGCAGCAAGTCCATCCCGCTTTGCGGCGGGCTCTGGTGAATACCGGGTCCCACTTAGATTCCACTCCCTGGTGTGGACTTATGCCATCGCCTGCGGTGGTCCAGTGAATCCACCACCAGACTGTTACATATAGAACAGGGCTACAACAAGTTTTTCTTGGCTCAAAGCACACCAGAAAACTGGTGCAGCCCCGTTCATACATGTCGCCCGTAGTGTTGCGATTGGCGTAGGGTAGAAGCATCGGTATAACAGACAGATACATGATCTCAGAACCGTGTTAACAGCGGTATGGGCCCCTGGGCAGAGCACTGCAGAGGGCCCTGTCCAGATACCTAACATCACACTAGGTCTTGCCTCTAGCCACTCCCAAGCACACCCATATTATCACGCCACCTATGTCTGGACACCAGCAGCCTACAAAAAATATAGAACAAGGCAGCACTTCAAAAAAGAAACGGTTTATTTCACCCAAAGAAACAGCGACGTTTTGGCCCTGAACAGAGCCTTTCTCAAGATGCAGCAGCTTGAGAAAGGCCCTGTTCAGGGCCGAAACTTCGCTGTTTCTTTGGGTGAAATAAACCGTTTCTTTTTTGAAGTGCTGCCTCGTTCTAAATTTTTTGCATATGCTGACCTTGATCCCGGTCTGGGGGCTTGCACTCTGCATTTTTGAAATTGTGGTGCTGTTGAATTAAATTCTTTTATTACCAGCAGCCTACAAGACTGAATGGCAGGGCAGGGAGCCTTTGGCTCCCTTCTCCACCCTGGTTTTTATTTGTTTGCACATCCTAAAAGAACACAAGCCACAAAATAAGGAAAGCCAGCCATGGGCTCATGGGTATGTTTCTTGTATTCCTGGGACAAGCATACCCCACCTGGGGCCCCTGTACTTGTTGGGCCCCCGGGCAACTAGCTAGTATGCCCAATGGAAAAGATGGCCCTGCATGATCCTGGCTGTTGCATTCAGTGTAGACTGGAGAGGGGAAGACCGATTAGTAATAAGTCACAGTGATCAAGAATAAATCAAGTTTTTACCATTGTCATAGTGAGAAAAGGGCATATTCTGGATGTTTTTTAAAGGTGGATTTTTAGGTGATATGAGGGTGCAAGTGACTCCAGGGGGTGAAGAATAGATCTGATTCATATCATATTATGGACTAATGATGCAACCACCTTGCATCATTATTCCATAATATGATATTAATCAGATCTATTCTTCACTCCCTGGAGTCAATCACTTGCACCCTCATATCCCCTGCACAGGACAGGGCACATCACGTCCAGATGCCTCTGATTTGCACAAATTACTGCACCCCCCCACATCTGCTTGGAGAGGAGCTTGATAATTTTCCTCGGCTCCAGTGACTTTTCCCTCCATTGTGTCTGCAGGACGAGGTCGCGTTGTACGGGGCAATGCGCGCTGAGGTTTGAGGCTTTGCCGGGAGTGTAGACGAGGTCACAGCCATGTATATAAAGTGCCTCGGGAATAGAAGGTTCAAGCCGAGGTGACATTCACTGACTTAATATTCTCTAAACACAATGGTGACCGAGATGAAAAGCTTGTTGCATATTGACTGCAACGTCTCCAGCCCCAGAGCGGGATCATACCTTCCAGAATGTTCCTTACAAACCAGTGGAAAAAAAGTCCCAGGAACTAGTGGTGGCACCAAGGTATGAATTGCTTCCTCGTGTCAAGGGTTCCTGGTCATCGGTGGTCTCTCGAAACGAGAATGACGCTCATCGAGATTACATTGGTGTTTTAAGATGGCTGAGGCATCCAATACTTGAGCCACAGATCTTTGGAGAGTGCGGGCAAGAGGTTCTGTTTGGGAGTTGCCTTCGCAAATCTGGGTTCTCCTCCATTTCGTTGTCGTCTTTTGTCTACCTCATTGGAGAGGTGGTCAATCTTGAGATACACAGTCCCCTGATGGGTCTTGTGGTGCCATAGGGGACGATCTGTGGCCACGGTTTAGCTATTTGGCCTTTTTTAAGGTAGGTCATGGTGGTGTCTTTGAATCGTTTCTTCTGGACTTCACGGGTTCTACGCCTTCAGCTCAGTTTGGAGGAGAGAACTTGTCTGGGGAGACGGGCGTTCTGATGCAATGGCCCGTCCAGCAGAGTTGGTTATGAACCATCATGGTTTTGATACCGGTCATCTTTGCTTCGGTGAGGACGCTGGAATTGCGGCGATCCTACCAGTTCATACGCAGAATCTTCCGTGAGCTGCACTGGTGGAATCTCTCAAGAGTCTGCAGGTGACAACAGAAGGTAAACTGGTCCTTGCTGGGGTAGAGTAGTGACACAACTAAAGGGCTGTTCCCACCATAGACATTGATGACCTATCGATAGGATACGGCATCAATGTGTGACAGGTGTAGACCGAAACCTATGTAGGGACTGGTGTGTTCAGGTATACTCAAAACTCCCATTGATTTCAATGGGAGAGTCCTGACAACCTCTCTACTCATAGGTATAACTATAGCCATAGCAGCTGTTATGGGGCCCAGAGGTTAAAGGGGTTGTCTCACTACATTGATTCATCTGACCTCAGTCCTGTTTTCTTGGTTTCATTTTGAATTCAGGGGCGTGTTTACTGGCTTCCACTGGGCTGCAGTAGAAGCCAGGTCTGTAGCTATAGCAACCAGTGCTAGCAGCCTATCAGGAGAGATCAAACAGGTCTGTAGCTATAGCAACCAGTGCTGACAGCCTATCAGGATAGATCAAACAGGTCTGTAGCTATAGCAACCAGTGCTGGCGGCCTATCAGGAGAAATCAAACAGGTCTGTAGCTATAGCAACCAGTGCTGGCAGCCTATCAGGAGAGATTGAACAGGTCTGTAGCTATAGCGACCTGAGGAGCTGGTGCAACCCATACAAGAGGGGATATCTAGGAATAGGTAGGACACTGTTAATGGACACATATTGCCAAGTGACTTGTTTTTACAAGATCTTTAGATTAAAAAGCAGCAATCCCTGTAGTGAGACGACCCCTTTAATTGTCATTAGTTGATGAGGCCCCATCTCATTTTCCTACGAGGCCCTATGAATTCTAACCACACAATATAGAAAAAGATCTCTTCTCACCCGAATTGGTGGAGCTGGTCTCACTCGAGTCATTTCTCTAATTGGTTTAAAAAATCCAACATTCGTTTATTGGTGCAGCTTGTGTAAAAAATCCTATATCCAGATTATGACAATCTTCATAGCAAACATATAGTGCAAGACATGCCGACGCGTTTCGGATCGGAGTCCTTATTCATAGTGTATGAATTCTAATTACACCCTTCTCTCTGTTCAAAACAGAGAGGTTTTCGGGCTCAATTTCGAGACAGATGCGGGTCACGCCCCATCAATATGCCATCAATGTCTATGGTGAGAAAACCCCTTTAAAGTCATAGGGCCACATGTATAAAAACTGTTTAGATCTAAATCTCACTCTTTTGCCTATAGTAACCTATGGACAAAAAAATGAGTTTTAGACCTAAACAGGTTCATACATGTGGCCCTTAATTGTCGAAAACTCGACGCCGAAGTTTCCTGAAAGACATGCCGGCACAATGGCTGCGGTGATGAACTCCCTCACTGGATGAGGTAGGGGAAGTGTTCCAAAACATCTAGGGTTTCTCCATTGATGGTGATTGCTGGGGGCTTGTCTGGAATATCTTGGTTTTCCCAAAGTTGAAGGACAGTTCTAGGCTCCTGTAAGCCTTGGCACAGAGGGTCCTAGTCTTCCTGCCATGTTCTGTAGATACAATGGTGCACAAGTATGTTGTCTAGCTTTTGTCCGCACTGAGGGAGGAGTATTAACTGCGCCGTATCCACAATATTGTGCCACATTTATCAAAACCGACGCAACACCCATAGCGACCAGTCACAACTTACATTCTACCTGAGCAGTCACCCCCCTCCCCGCCCCACCACTCCTGAGCTCAATAACACCTCCATGTGACTCCTCAGCTCCAGTTACAGAAGGTAAATAGTCCATTCACCTTCCCTGGGGCCACAAGTTCTGGAGAAGGAGGAGATATCCAGACACAGGGTGGGGACGCTCCTGGCAGGGGAACTTTGTCCTGCAGACGTGTCTGTGTGCACTAGGAGGTGACTCAGGTATGAGGCAGATACCTGTGAGGTGCAAATACTGGGGGAGCTCATAGTAGTCACCTGCGACGTCACCGACAAAGAGGTGTCACAGGAAATGCAGCATCCGGAGCAGTCACACGCAGGGTGTCTCACCACATTGTGCACGTTCATATATGCAATAGTGGTAGGAAGATCTCAGGGGCCCCAACATACAGGTCCTTGCTCAGTAATATCCCCTAGGCATGAAAAGGGGTGAGTGATGAGTAATTGCCGACTATTGAGGAGAAAGTTTGACTTAAAGGGGGTCTCTGGTTAGAGGTGAATTAAGTTTTATAATTGTGTAATGAACAAGAGTTTTCATTCTTCACAATTTTCTAGATTGTCTGATCTCCCAGTGTGAAGCTGACATGGAGGGAACCTCTGCACCCTCTATAGCTATCCCCAAATTACAACCTCTGCACCCTCTATAGTTACTGCCAGACTACTACCTCCCCTACCTCTATAGTACCCCCTGACTACTACCTCCGCATTTGACACTGTGGATCACCAACTTCTCCTCAGCATGCTCAGCACCATTGGCCTCCAGGACACCGCTCTCGCTTGGTTCTCGTCCTACCTCTCTGACCGCTCCTTCAGTGTCTCGTTTTCTGGTTCGACCTCCTCTCCTCTTCCTCTTGCTGTTGGAGTTCCTCAGGGATCAGTTCTAGGTCCTCTCCTCTTTTCATTGTACACAGCCCCCATTGGACAAACACTCAGCAGATTTGGCTTCCAGTACCATCTCTATGCGGATGACACCCAATTATACACCTCCTCCCGTGACATCACTCCAGCCTTGCTACAAAACACCAGTGACTGTCTGTCCGCTGTCTCTGACATCATGTCCTCTCTCCATCTGCACCCAACCCTCACGAAGCCTGAACTTCGTGACATTCCGCCATCTACTAACCCACCCCCCCCCTGCTATTTCGTTTCTGTATGTAGTACCACCATTTCTCCTAGGCAAGCAGCCCGCTGTCTAGGGGTTTTATTTGATTATGATCTGACCGTCTCCCCATATCTCCAATCCCTTGCCCGCTACTGTCACCTGCACCACAAGAATATCTCCAAAATCCGTCCATTTCTCACCGTGGAAACGACTCAAACTCTCATTACTGCTCTTATTCTTTCTCGTCTTGACTACTGCAACTCCTTGCTTATCGGTCTCCCTCTCTGCAAACTATCCCCTCTCCAATCTGTCCAGAATGCAGCAGCCAGGCTTGTCTTTCTCTCCAGCCGCTATACTGATGCCTCTACCCTGTGTCAGTCACTGCACTGGTTGCCCATCCAGTACAGGATACAGTATAAACTCAGCACTCTCACCCATAAAGCTCTCCACAGCGCTGCTCCTCCCTACATCTCCTCCCTAGTCTCTGTCTACCGCCCTACCCGTGCTCTCCGCTCTGCTGATGATATCAGACTACATTCCTCAATCATCCGAACCTCCCATGCCCGCCTACAAGATTTCACACGTGCGGCACCAATTCTCTGGAATATGCTACCGCGGGCGATCAGGCACATTCACAACCCTCACAGTTTTAAGAAGGCCCTGAAAATACATCTTCTCGGTCTGGCCACCAAGATCCCTAACTGCTATCACACACAATCTGTCACTCCCTGCACTTGGGCACTCACAGGCACTTATCTGTAAAATAGATTTTACTGTCAGGGTGGCAGGTTCATTCATTTTTCATGTAAACCACCCCCTATTTATGAAACATGGCCGGACCATTGTAAACTTGGCACTTCTTACCGTATGTTTCACCCATACACCCTAATAGAGTGTAAGCTCTCACGAGCAGGCCCCTCACCCCGCGTGTCTGATTTGTAAGTACTTTTAATGTGTAATGACTGTATGTTTACCCTTGAATTTGTAAAGTGCTGCGGAATATGTTGGCGCTATAGAAATAAAGATTATTATTATTATTATAGTTACTATCAGACAACTACCACTGCACTTTCTACAGCTACCCCCAGACTACTACATCCACACCCTCTATAGTTACTACAAGACGACTACCTCTGCACCCTCTATAGCTATCCCCAGACTACAACCTCTGCACCCTCTATAGTTACTACAAGACGACTACCTCTGCACCCTCTATAGTACCCCCTGACTACTACCTTCACACCCTCTATAGCTATCCCCAGACTACTACCTCCACACCCTCTATAACTACCCCCTGACTACTAACTCCGCACCCTCTATAGCTACTGCCAGACTACTACATCTGCCCCCCATAGCTACTCCCTGACTGCTACCTCTGCACCCTCTATAGTTACTACAAGACGACTACCTCTGAACCCTCTATAGCTATCCCCAGACTACAACCTCTGCACCCTCTATAGTTACTATCAGACAACTACCTTTGCACTTTCTACAGCTATCCCCAAACTACTATCTCCACACCCTCTATAGCTACCCCCTGACTACTACCTCAGCAACCTCTATAGCTACCTCCTGACTACTACATCCACACCCTCTATAGTTACTACCAGATGACTACCTCTGCACCCTCTATAGTACCCCCTGACTACTAACTCCGCACCCTCTATAGCTACTGCCAGACTACTACATCTGCCCCCCATAGCTACTCCCTGACTGCTACCTCTGCACCCTCGATAGTTACTACAAGACGACTACCTCAGCACCCTCTATAGCTAACCCCAGACTACAACCTCTGCACCCTCTATAGTTACTATCAGACAACTACCTTTGCACTTTCTACAGCTATCCCCAAACTACTATCTCCACACCCCCTATAGCTACCCCCTGACTACTACATCAGCAACCTCTATAGCTACCTCCTGACTACTACATCCACACCCTCTATAGTTACTACCAGACGACTACCTCTGCACCCTCTATAGCTATCCCCTGACTACTACCTCCGCACCCTCTTTACCTATCACCAGACTACAAACTCTTCACCCCCTATAATTACTATCAGACAACTACCTCTGCACTTTCTACAGCTATCCCCAGACTACTACCTCCACATCCTCTATAGTTATTGCCAGACTGCTACCTCTGCACCCTCTATAGCTATCCCCAGACTACAACCTCCTCACCCTTTATAGCTACTGCCAGACTACAACCTCCTCACCCTCTATAGCTACTGCCAGACTACAACCTCCTCACCCTCAATAGCTACTGCCAGACTACAACCTCCTCACCCTCAATAGCTATCCTCAGACTACAACCTCCTCACCCTCTATAGCTACTGCCAGGCTACAACCTCCTCACCCTCTATAGCTACTGCCAGGCTACAACCTCCTCACCCTCTATAGCTACTGCCAGACTACAACCTCCTCACCCTCAATAGCTATCCTCAGACTACAACCTCCTCACCCTCTATAGCTACTGCCAGGCTACAACCTCCTCACCATCTATAGCTACTGCCAGACTACAACCTCCTCACCCTCTATAGCTATCCCCAGGCTACAACCTCTGCACCAGTAACTACCAGACGACTAGCTCTGCACCTCCTATAGCTTCACCCTGGTCACTAAATAACAACTTCTCAGTATTGTGCTGATGGCAGATAAGGACAGGGAACTAGCAGGAGGACTGGATGTATTGCCAGGGGTGACTCCAGATAAGAAGGGTGGGTGTGGGGCCTTATACAGAGAAGATGTCTTCTTGTAACATCCTATTCTGCCAAAAACAAGTGGAGCTCTGGGAGGTTCTTAAAGCTGCTGACATAAGGTGAATGCGGCGAATGGTAATAACTGGGAGTCTGGTTTATAGGAGTTTTATGTAAACAAGGCTTAAACCTTGTAAAATGGAAAGTTCTACAACATAATATGTGTGTGACAATGTATCAGCGTAAAACTGCAACACAAATATCCCCCTGTCCAGAAATGTTGTTACAATGTATCAGTGCAGGTAAAATGTATCTGTCTCTATTCCAGGACTTTCAAGATGTGGTGCTGCAGCTTTAAGTGTCCCATACCATGCACAATGCACAGTATCACATTGCATGCACAGTATTAGCCGCTATACACAGTGCACAGTATCCTCCACCATGCACAGTATCACATTGTATGCACAGTATTACCCTCTACACACAGCGCACAGTATAACCCAGTGTACACAGCACATAGTATCACCCTGCATGCACAACACACAATATCCCCCACCATGCACAGTGCACAGTATAACCCTGTATCACAGAGCACAGTTTCACAATGCATGCACAACGCACAGTATAACATGGTGTACACAGCGCATAAAATCACCCTGCATGCACAATGCACAGTATAACCCTGTATACACAGCGCACAGTATCACATTGCATGCACAGTATTACCCTCTATACACAGTGCACAGTATCCTCCACCATGCACAGTATCTCCCCGCATACACAGTATTACCCTCTACACACAGCGCACAACATCCTGCATGCACAGTACACTGAAACTTTATAATATTCATAATAACAATATTGCTGGAAAAATTATTCTTACTCTGCGCTTTGCATGCAGAGTGATACTGTGCATGGTGGGTGATATTGTGCATGCAGGGTTATACTATGTGCTGTGTATGCAGGGTGATACTGTGCAGTGTTTATATGGGGTGATACTGTGCAGTGTTTATATGGGGTGATACTGTGCGCTGTTTGTGCAGGGTGATACAGTACGGTGTTAATAGGGGGTGATATTTTGCATCCGGGGTGATACAGTGCAGTGTTTAGTTGGGGTGATACTGTGAGCTGTGTGTGCAGGGTGATACTGTGCGCTGTTTATATGGGGTGATACTGTGCGCTGTGCATGCAGGGTGATACTGTGCGCTGTGTGTGCAGGGTGATACTGTACGGTGTTAATATGGGGTGATACTGTGCGCTGTTTGTGTGGGGTGATACTGTGCAGTGTTTATATGGGGTGATACTGTGCGCTGTTTGTGCAGGGTGATACAGTACGGTGTTTATATGGGGTGATACTGTGCATCCGGGGTGATACTGTGCAGTGTTTATTTGGGGTGATACTGTGCGCTGTACATGCAGGGTTATACTGTCCAGTGTTTATATGGGGTGATACTGTGCATGCAGGGTTATACTGTGCAGTGTTTATTTGGGGTGATACTGTGCGCTGTACATGCAGGGTTATACTGTCCAGTGTTTATTTGGGGTGATACTGTGCGCTGTACATGCAGGGTTATACTGTCCAGTGTTTATATGGGGTGATGCTGTGCATGCAGGGTGATAGTGTGCGGTGTTTATATGGGGTGATACTGTGCGCTGTGTGTGCAGGGTGATACTGTGCTGTGTTTATTTGGGGTGATACTGTGCATCCGGGGTGATACTGTGCAGTGTTTATTTGGGGTGATACTGTGCGCTGTTTGTGCTGGGTGATACAGTACGGTGTTTATATGGGGTGATACTGTGCATCCGGGGTGATACTGTGCAGTGTTTATTTGGGGTGATACTGTGCGCTGTACATGCAGGGAGATACTGTGCGGTGTTTATACGGGGTGATACTGTGCATGCAGGGTGATACTGTGCTCTGTTTATGTGGGGTGATACTGTGCGCTGTACATGCAGGGTAATACTGTCCAGTGTTTATATGGGGTGATGCTGTGCATGCAGGGAGATACTGTGCGGTGTTTATATGGGGTGATACTGTGCGCTGTGCATGCAGGGTGATAGTGTGCGGTGTTTATATGGGGTGATGCTGTGCATGCAGGGTGATAGTGTGCGGTGTTTATATGGGGTGATACTGTGCGCTGTGTGTGCAGGGTGATACTGTGCGCTGTGTGTGCAGGGTGATACTGTGCAGTGTTTATATGGGGTGATATACTGTGCGCTGTGTGTGCAGGGTGATACTGTGCAGTGTTTATATGGGGTGATAGTGTGCGGTGTTTATATGGGGTGATATACTGTGCGCTGTGTGTGCAGGGTGATACTGTGCGCTGTGTGTGCAGGGTGATACTGTGTGCTGTGTGTGCAGGGTGATACTGTGCGCTGTGTGTGCAGGGTGATACTGGGCCCCAATCTGATCATGGTGGATGCTGCCAGCAGCCGAGGATGCGCCTCCCCAGCTCTGCGATGTTCTACAATGATTTCCCATTTTCCCCATCACTGAGCACAGTATGAAGAGTTGTCGCTGCCGGGAATGCAGGAAAACAAAAGCATTATATTCCGAGTCACGAGCCGCAGCCTCATCCAGGAGACGCTGCACGTAAACAGCAGCTCTGGACCTCACCAATACCCGTCTCCGAGTCTCTTCCACTGTCAGGTAGATAAAAAGTCTCCTCAGCTGTTATATCCTTTTCTAGGAAAGCTGGGTGACAACCAACATGGCCGCCATTAGTGCTCCCATAGGTAGTGATCCCCAACTTTCCCACAGTCTGGCAAATCTGCTCAGGTAGGCGAGGGGGGCCCTGCTCATTGGCAACAGTTGGAAGCATTGCATAAATAAGGGGTTCAAATATTTTGCAAAAAATCTGTACAAAATAAAATTTCGGCAAATTTGATTCTAGGGGTAACGTCTCTCTATAGTGCTGATACACTGTACATGACTGACGCCCGCTTCTGCAGATCTTGGCCGTCTGGCTGCCATTACTCACAATCCAAATGGCGTTGGAGCAATTAGCAATTTTTTGCAGCAAGGGGAGTGAAGGTCCTGGACCATAAGAGTCTCATCATTGTCCAAATACAAGGACAGGACTGATGGCTGAGGACGGACAGCAAGGCGTGAGCGCAGGGCGCGGAAATGTCTAATCTATACAAAATCCGCTATAGAAATGCATTATGGGTACATAGACAACCTGAGATGATGTTACTGCCACTGGGCACAGTATTGATAACAGTCACTAAAACCACATGAACAATCCCTTGAAGAGGAGGAGCCACTCACCCAAAGGAAAACCTGTGTCATCCCCTGACAGCTCTGTTTTAGTAAACCCTCGTGTTCCCTGTGAAATCACAATCCTGGAGCCTCTTCTTCTTAACACTGTGTTGTGCTGTTCCTCTGTTATTCCTCCTAGAAATGTATCACTGAATCTGTCATCTGGGCGTTACCAATTAGGGGGCGTGTCCTGCACAGTCTGACATTGCCCAATCAGTGCTGACAGTCAGTGTGTGCAGGGACACACCCCTTTGAAAACTGGAATGGTAACACCCACCTGACAGATTCAGTAATAGATTTCCAGGAGGAATAACAGAGGAAGAGCACAACAGAGGAGATGCTGCAGGATTGTTATTTCACAGGGAGCACGAGGTGCTTTTTAATGATTTAATACAGGAGCCGGCAGCTTCGCTCCATGATGGACCCACAATCCGACTCCGATTATGCACAGGAGAGTAGTGTATCTGAATTACCATCTACAGAACTACCACCCTGTAGCTCGGCAGTAGTGCAGCCTAAGACTTTGGGCCGTGTTGTGCACAGAGTTCGCATTAAAGGGCATTGGCAGAATGGGGTGCCTAAGGCTCACTGATGGTGTTTATTCTCAGGCCCACCAGTGCAGTTGATTCTTGAGGCCACCAGCTAAGTTTATTCTTGGAGCCACCAGTGGTGTTGATACTTGGACCCACCAGTGGAGTTGAGTCTTGGGGCCACCAGTGGGGTTGAGTCTAGGGGTCCACCAGTGGGGTTGAGTCTAGGGGTTCACCAGTGGGGTTGAGTCTAGGGGTCCACCAGTGGGGTTGAATTTTGGGGTCCACCAGTGGGGTTGATTCTTGTGGCCCACAGGTGGAGTTGATTCTTGAGGCCACCAGTGGAGCTGATTCTTGGGGCCACCAGTGCAGTTTTCTTGGGGCCCACCAGTGGAGTTGAGTCTTGGTGTCCACCAGTGGAGTTGACTCTTGTGGCCCACCAGTGCAGTTGATTCTTGAGGCCCACCAACTAAGTTTATTCTTGGAGCCCACCATTCTTGAGGCCACCAGTGGACCTGATTCTTGGGGCCACCAGTGCCGTTTTCTTGGGGCCCACCAGTTGAGTTGATTCTTGGGGTCCACCAGTGGAGTTGAGTCTTGGGGCCACCAGTGGAGTTGAGAATTGGGGCCCACCAGTGGAGTTGAGTCTTGGGTCCACCAGTGGATTTGATTCTTGAGGTCCACCAGTGGAGATGATTCTTAGGGCCACCAGTGGAGATGATTCTTGGGCCCACCAGTGGAGGTGATTCTTGGGGCCACCAGTGGAGTTGATTCTTGGGGCCCAACAGCAGAATTTATTCTTGGGGGCCACCAGTGAAGCTGATTCTTGGGGGCCACCAGTAGAGTTGATTCTGGGGGCCCACTGGTGGATTTTATTCTTGGGCCCATAGGTGGATTTGATTCTTGGGCCCCACCAGTGGAGATGATTCTTGGGGCCCAATGGTGGGTTTGATTCTTGGGCCCCACCAATGGAGATGATTATTGGGGACCACCAGTAGAGTTGATTCTTGGGGTTCTCCGCTGGTGGTGATGCTTGGGGCCACCAGTGGAGTTGATTCTTGGGGCCACCAGTGGAGTTGATTCTTGGGGCCACCAGTGGAGATAATTCGTGGGGCCATTCTGAGGATGTATATGCAATTGAAAAGCAAATTCAGGTCTGCCATGCGGAGGGGCCCACCATGGATTTCCCTGTTCTCCTGAGGGCCAATCCAAGCCTGTTAAAAGGATTGTCCATGTCATTTAAAAATATATATTATGCTTCACAGGCCTTTATTAAAACGGCATGCCATCATTTCGGAACGGGGACATCAGCGGGGACATCCAAATCGTGAAGCAAGTAATCACTGCAGCACCTAGAGTGTTAAATAAGTTTTTTAAAGGATATGGAGTACCCCCTTAATGTTTCATCGACACAGGTCAAGGCTCAAAGCATTAGGCTGCACTACTGCCAGGCTATAGGGTGGTAGCTATATAGATGGTAATTCAGATACACTATGTCCCTATGACAACACCAACAGAAATCGGAACCAGTAAGTGTTGTCATCAGAATGTCTCAGTAGTGCAGCCTCGGGTGGCATAATGTTCCTGCAGTCTGACGGTCAGGGTGAGCTGCTACCTGTGTAGTCAGTCTTCCTGTGATGTAAACATTGGTACCCGCTGGCATCAAGGAGGGCATACAATGCAACGAGAAGGGAATCAGAAGCTGAGTTCAATGACTTGATTTGCAGACGTGATGCTTTGAGTAATTAGGCAAGGAGAGTCACTTGGGATCCCCACGACCACCCCCTCCACACGTAGCACTACATTCTACAGGAGTCCATATGTGTTCAGTATACAGCCACCACCTGAAGCTCTGAAACAATAGGTTATAAATATCCCGCTGCTCAGCAGGGATTCATGGGCGCAGGTGTTGGGCGCCCCCCAGAGACGGTGGAGAGCCCGAAGCATCAGCTAATTGCTGAGGAAGAGGATTAGTGATGGCAGCGAGGCAGAGCGCTATGGCCACTGCAGGAATATGGCCAATATGGCTTCACTGTGGGGGCAGGTGGTCAGGCAGGATCATGCCGGACGCTGTAACATAAGTGACGATCTACTGGTGCTACTGATTCTTACTGACCAGAAGAGAAGAATAGAGGCAGCAAGATTATTCCGAACAGACAGTGCCCCAGGAATAATAGGACGGTGCAGTGCTATGTAAATGAAGTTTAATCAGGGTATAATGACATGTTCAGAAGTTTTCTAATAGTTAACAGGCCTCATTTATAAAAGATTGTCTCTGTTCATGCTCGGACTGACCCACACCCGAAAAAGGGGAAGCCACTGCTGGGCTCCAGGGCATGGTGGGCCACTGAGACTAGCAAGCCTGGGGCTGCTTTTCGGGGAGAAAGGCAGAGAAAAAGAGGCAGAGAACAAGAGGCATGAAGTAGCTGTAGGGTGGTCCCAAAAATCAGCTCCACTGGTGGCCCCAAGAATCATCTCCACTGGTGGTCCCAATAATCAACTCCTCTGGGGGGCCCCTAGAATCAGCTCCACTGGTGGCTCCCAAGAATCAACTCCATTTATAGACCCCAAGAATCATCTCCACTGGTGGCCCCAATAATCAACTCCTCTGGGGGGCCCCAAGAATCAACTCCACTGGTGGATCCCAAGAATCAACTCCACTTGTGGACTCCAAAGACTCAACTCCACTGGTGGACTCCCAAGAATCAACTTCACTGGTGGCCCCAAGAATTATCTCAACTGGTGGGCCCTAAGAATCACCTTCACTGGTGGCCCCTAGAGTCAGCTCCACTGGTGAGCCCCAAGAATCAACTTCACTGGTGGACCCCAAGAATCATCTCCACTGGTGGCCCCAAGAATCAACTCCACTGGTGGCCCCAAGAATCAACTCCACTGGTGGCCCCAAGACTCAACTCCACTGGTGGCCCCAAGAATCAAATCCACTGGTGGCGCCAAGAATCCCCTCCCCTGGTGGCCCCAACCATCCACTCCCCCGGTGGGCCCCAATAATCATCTCCACTGGTGGGCCCCAAGAATCAACTCCACTGGTGGGCCCAAGAATCAATTCCACTGGTGGGCCCCAAGAATCAACTCCACTGGTGGACCCCAAGAATCAACACCACTGGTGGCCCCAAGAATCAACTCCACTAGGGGGGAGCAAGAATCAATTCCATTGGTGGCTCCAGGAATCAACTCCACTGGAGGGCCCCAAGAATCAACTCCACTGGTGGCCCCAAGAATCAGCTCCACTGGTGGGTCCAAGAATCAATTCCACTGGTGGGCCCCAAGAATCAACTCCACTGGTGGACCCCAAGAATCAACTCCACTGGTGGCCCCAAGAATCAACTCCACTGGTGAGCCCCAAGAATCAACTCCACTGGTGGCCCCAAGAATCAACTCCACTGGTGGCCCCAAGAATCAACTCCACTGGTGACCCCAAGAATCAACTCCACTGGTGGACCCAAGAATCACCTCCACTGGTGGCCCCAAGAATCAACTCCACTGATGGCCCCAAGAATCAACTCCACTGGTGGCCCCAAGAATCAACTCCACTGGTGGGCCCAAGAATCAGCTCCACTGGTGGCCCCAAGAATCAACTCCACTGGTGACCCCAAGAATCAACTCCACTGGTGGCTCCAAGAATCACCTCCACTGGTAGACCCAAGAATCAACTCCACTGGTGGACCCCAAGAATCATCTCCACTGGTGGCCCCAAGAATCAACTCCACTGGTGGCCCCAAGAATCAACTCCACTGGTGGCCCCAAGAATCAACTCCACTGGTGGGCCCCAAGAATCAACTCCACTGGTGGCCCCAAGAATCAACTCCACTGGTGGCCCCAAGAATCAACTCCACTGGTGGCCCCAAGAATCAACTCCACTGGTGGCTCCAAGAATCAACTCCACTGGTGGACCCAAGAATCACCTCCACTGGTGGCCCCAAGAATCAACTCCACTGGTGGCCCCAAGAATTAACTCCACTGGTGGCCCCAAGAATCAACTCCACTGGTGGCCCCAAGAATCACCTCCACTGGTGGACCCAAGAATCATCTCCACTGGTGGACCCAAGAATCATCTCCACTGGTGGCCCCAAGAATCACCTCCACTGGTGGCCCCAAGAATCAACTCCACTGGTGGCCCCAAGAATCAACTCCACTGGTGGGCCCCAAGAATCAGCTCCACTAGTGGCCCCAAGAATCAACTCCACTGGTGACCCAAGAATCAACTCCACTGGTGGGCCCCAAGAATCACCTCCACTGGTGGACCCAAGAATCAAATCCACTGGTGGGCCCCAAGAATCAGCTCCAATGGTGGCCCCAAGATTCAGCTCCACTGGTGGGCCCAAGAATCAACTCCACCGGTGGGCCCCAAGAATCATCTCCACTGGTGGAGCCCCCAAGGATCATCCCCACTGGTGGCCCCAAGAATCAACTCCACTGGTGGGTCCAAGAAAGAACTCCACTGGTGGCCCCAAGAATCAACTCCACTGGTGGCCCCAAGAAATCAGCTCCACAGGTGGGCCCCAAGACTCAACTCCACTGATGGCTCCAAGAATCATCTCCACAGGTGGGCCCCAGGTACTCTATTCTGAAACTATCTCTGTTGCCCATAGCAACCAATCAGAGCGCAGATTTCATTTCTTAAACTACTTTGAAAAAATGAAAGCTGAGCTCTGATTGGTAGCTATGAGCTCTGATTGGTTGCTATGGGCAACAAGGACAGTCTTAGGCTCCACTCACATCTCGCTTTTTGCCCCCTTTTGTGGTTTCCATGGGGATACCTTGAAAAATGTATCCCGCAAGATACCACTGCAGGGTCCTGATGGGGCCATGAAGTTCTATACAACAAATATAGTCTGAATTGGTCTCCGTTAGCCATACCGATCTCTATGATACCGTCTTGACCCTTTTGCTGTATCCATTGTAATACATTTTTTATGATATTCTGACGGATACTACGAGTGGGGGCAAAAATCAGGGCCTAAGATGGCCGTTGTTGCCCACGGCAACCAATCAGAGCGCAGCTTTCATTTCTTACATTGCTTTGGAAGAATGAAAGCTGCGCTCTGATTGGTTACCATGGGCAACAACGGCCATCGTTATGGATGCATAACACAGCACCCATAGACGGCCCCTGAAGAGTCTCCGAATTCTGAATGAAGTCCATGACTAAACCAGCTGCACTGTATAGAATGTATTATATATTATTATAGAACATTTCCCCTAAAACCAAAAAATAAGAATCCAGTAGACGTCCCTTATCTGCTCTATACCTGTAGGACAAGCAATATGGCAGCTGCTGTACTTGAAATGTCCCTGGAGAAAAACTGCATGACAAACCCTGTGTGAGATGAGCTAAAGGCTCTGGGTGATGTTATGTTATTATAGGTTCAGCACTGGATGATGTTATATTATTACAGGTTCAGCACTGGATGATGTTATATTATTACAGGTTCAGCACTGGATGATGTTATGTTATTATAGGTTCAGCACTGGATGATGTTATGTTATTGTAGGTTCAGCACTGGATGATGTTATATTATTACAGGTTCAGCACTGGATGATGTTATGTTATTATAGGTTCAGCACTGGATGATGTTATGTTATTGTAGGTTCAGCACTGGATGATGTTATATTATTACAGATTCAGCACTGGATGATGTTATATTATGACAGGTTCAGCACTGGATGATGTTATGTTATTACAGGTTCAGCACTGGATGATGTTATATTATTACAGGTTCAGCACTGGATGATGTTATTTTATTCAGCCTCAGCACTGGATGATGTTATGTTATTCTAGGTTCAGCACTGGATGATGTTATATTATTTCAGCCTCAGCACTGGATGATGTTATGTTATTACAGGTTCAGCACTGGATGATGTTATTTTATTACAGGTTTAGCACTGGATGATGATATATTATTCCAGCCTCAGCACTGGATGATGTTATGTTATTATAGGTTCAGCACTGGATGATGTTATATTATTCCAGCCTCAGCACTGGATGATGTTATGTTATTACAGGTTCAGCACTGGATGATGTTATATTATTACAGGTTCAGCACTGGATGATGTTATATTATTACAGGTTCAGCACTGGATGATGTTATGTTATTACAGGTTTAGCCTGGATGATGTATATTATTCCAGCGTCAGCACTGTATGATGTTATATTATTCTAGGTTCATCACTGGATGATGTTATATTATTACAGGTTCAGCACTGGATGATGTTACGTTATTATAGGTTCAGCACTGGATGATGTTATATTATTCTAGGTTCAGCACTGGATGATGTTATGTCATTCAAGCTCCAGCACTGGATTTACGTGCACTGGACGCATCACCTTCTGCAGTGCATCCATGCTGGGCGTGGTCACTGCTATCTGAGGGGCGTGGCTCTCGCAGGTCTAATGGAGAGCCGCAGCTGAAGGGGAGGGGTTAAGAAGCCCTGTTACCTGTAGTGGACGGGGTGTGGGCGGAGCTGCTCAGTTTGCAGCGCCTCCATTGGAGCTGCGCTCGGTGGGCGGGTTCTGTGGGGGCGGGGTTTTCTGACGTCAGTTCCGGTGGGGCTGGCTCCAGGGCTGCGGGCTGCGCCTCTCCTCAGTCTGGAGCTGGAGGTTGAGCGGAGAGGAGCTGCGATTATGGCCGCTGCGTGTGCGCTCTGCGCGGTCCTGGCCGCCGTCATCGTCCCCGGTCTGGCCGGATACATCGAGGTACGAGCCGCTCCCTGTCACCCCGAGCAGGGCAGGATCCCGGGGGACGGCGGCCGAGCCCGGGCTGTCCCCTCCCCGCGGTGCTGAGGACACAGCTGCCTCCCCCCGCGCTGGGTGCAGGCGGTGCGGCCGCGGCTCCTGTGCGGTTATGTCAGGCGGTGTCCAGCGCTGTGTACGCGGCTGGGGCGGAGGATGAGAGTAGTAGGGGAAGCCTGATTGTGTGCTGGGCGGGTGCTCCTCAGCACTACAGGTAGAAATACTGGAGGGTTGAAGGTAGGTGCTCCCCAGCACTGCATATAGAGGGCAGGTGCTCCCCAGCACTGCATATAGAGGGCAGGTGCTCCCCAGCACTGCAGATAGAGGGCAGGTGCTCCCCAGCACTGCATATAGAGGGCAGGTGCTCCACAGCACTACAGATAGAGGGCAGGTGCTCCACAGCACTACAGATAGAGGGCAGGTGCTCCACAGCACTACAGATAGAGGGCAGGTGCTCCACAGCACTACAGATAGAGGGCAGGTGCCCCCCAGCGCTGCATATAGAGGGCAGGTGCCCCCCAGCGCTGCATATAGAGGGCAGGTGCCCCCCAGCGCTGCATATAGAGGGCAGGTGCCCCCCAGCGCTGCATTATAGAGTGGCATGGTGCCCCCATGCGCTGCATATAGAGGGCAGGTGCCCCCAGCGCTGCATATAGAGGGCAGGTGCCCCCCAGCGCTCAAGTCTGTAGGCTAGTGATTAGGGGCTCTCCAGCATTACACAGATATGTAGTATTACAGATACTGTCCTACTTTAACTGCTGCAGTTTCTCTCTAGCATTACAGATGTTGTACTAGTGTGTGCCCTGCCATTGCTCTCCAGTGTTACATAAGGAAACGATTTATAGTAAAGATGTTGTTGTGATGTATTAGTGTTGTGCCAATTGCTCTCCAGCATTTCAGACGGGTTGCTAATGGCGCCGGTTGCTCGCCAGCATTTCAGATGTGTTGTTAGTAATAGCCCCCAGTTGCTCACCAGCGATACATTTGTTATAGCGGTGTTTATGGTGCCGGTTGCTCGTCAGCATTACCTATAATCAGTTAGTACAGTGCGAGGCTCTAGCCTCCTTCACATGCCGGCGGTGAGCCCTGGTTCGGGTGCCCTCTATTGTGGCTGCTCTACCGCCCTCACGGCACTGATGAGACCAGCAGGGGTTAATCTGGCGGCTCCCCACCCTCCTGTGTCAGGATATCCTTAGGATACTGCTCCACCCTGGGAGGGGGCCTGTGTGGGATTGTGAGCAGCCGGGGTGTGGGGGGTGCTGGCTGTGACGTTACAGGTGCACTGTCCGGCCCACCATGTGGTTGGGGTGTCCCCGGTTGTTTTGGGGTCCAGGTTCGCCCCTCTTCATGGCAGGAGATGGGTCTGACTCCTTTATCCGCTATGGGGCGCTCTGGAGAACCACAAGTCCCAGCCGTCAGGGAGAGGTCCTGGGGGGGGGTTTCATGTCTCTGCTGCTCATCGCTGCGCTCCCCCCTCCCTGCTCCTATTGGAATCGCTCTTAATAATTAATATTCTCCCGTGGAAATTCACCCAAGGTCGTCTGTCTGCAGCGGGCGGCACAGCAGAGTCGTTGTGTGTGGGGTCTGGGGCTGCTCCACCTGCTCGGGGTGGGGGGGGGGCCCGGGCAGCGCTCCGCACTGTTTGTTTTTCCTCTGCATACTTGGCGGTGGCCCCGACCTTCGGCCTGCAGGACCAGTGGGCACCTGGGTACGGTCGGCGCTGGCAGGGGCCCACCCGCCGCTCTTGGGGGATGTGCATTGCTGGAATTCCTGCTGGATGTTGCAGGTGTGAGATCAGCACCCCGGGGGGGGGGGGGCCTGGCTGCACCTGGACTCGGCTCCTCCAGGCTCCCTGATGGTGTCCAGTGCTGGGGGAACCACAGGAGGACGAAAAGAGCAAATCCCCTGAACTAGGACATTCCCCAGGATCCTCAGCTGTTCTCTGTTCTGGGGAAAGCTGGGTGACAACCAGTGCAGCTCTCATTGTGGCGGCCACCCAGCTTTCGCGGAGCCCTATAGCGGAGCCCACAAGCCGATACCCATAGCGACGGCCACCCAGCTATAGCGGATCCCCAAAGCGACGGCCACCCAGCTTTAGCGGAGCCCCATAGCGACGGCCACCCAGCTTTGCGGAGCCCCATAGCGACGGCCACCCAGCTTTAGCGGAGCCCCATAGCGACGGCCACCCAGCTTTAGCGGAGCCCCATAGCGACGGCCACCCTGCTTTCGCGGAGCCCCATAGCGACGGCCACCCTGCTTTCGCGGAGCCCCATAGCGACGGCCACCCAGCTTTCGCGGAGCCCCATAGCGACGGCACCCAGCTTTAGCGGAGCCCCATAGCGACGGCCACCAGCTTAAGCGGAGCCCCATAGCGACGGCACCCAGCTTTAGCGGAGCCGATAGCGACGGCCACCCAGCTTTAGCGGAGCCCCATAGCGACGGCCACCCAGCTTTAGCGGAGCCCCATAGCGACGGCCACCCAGCTTTAGCGGAGCCCCATAGCGACGGCCACCCAGCTTTAGCGGAGCCCGATAGCGACGGCCACCCAGCTTAGCGGAGCCCATAGCGACGGCCACCCAGCTTTAGCGGAGCCCCATAGCGACGGCCCACCCAGCTTTAGCGGAGCCCCATAGCGACGGCCACCAGCTTTAGCGGAGCCCCATAGCGACGGCCACCAGCTTTAGCGGAGCCCCATAGCGACGGCCACCCAGCTTTAGCGGAGCCCCATAGCGACGGCCACCCAGCTTTAGCGGAGCCCCATAGCGACGGCCACCCAGCTTTAGCGGAGCCCCATAGCGACGGCCACCCAGCTTTAGCGGAGCCCCATAGCGACGGCCACCCAGCTTTAGCGGAGCCCCATAGCGACGGCCACCCAGCTTAGCGGAGCCCCATAGCGACGGCCACCCAGCTTTAGCGGAGCCCCATAGCGGAGCCATACAGCTGAGCCCCATAGCGTCGGCCTCCCAGCTTTAGCGGAGCCCCATAGCGGCGGCCGCCCAGCTTTCGCGGAGCCCCATAGCGACGGCCACCCAGCTTTCGCGGAGCCCCATAGCGACGGCCACCCAGCTTTAGCGGAGCCCCATAGCGACGGCCACCCAGCTTTCGCGGAGCCCCATAGCGGAGCCCACCCTGCTTTCGCGGAGCCATACAGCTGAGCCCCATAGCGGCGGGCGCCCAGCACCCTGAGAAAGCTGGATCCACATAAGCTGCAGCTGCCAGTGTTTGGGCTCAGTTTAGCCTAAGGGGACCAATTGGACCCATTGTGGTGGGGTCTCGGGGCTGCTCTGTTATGGAGGGAGGTAAAGAGGCAGAAGGCAAGAGTCATGTGCAGTAGCTGTAGGGTGGCCCCCAGGAGTGGGCTCCGGGAGAAGGGCCCCGGCACCCTTGGTTAGATGAGAATTCTGGGTGGCAGTGCCAGGGCTGCATGCACAGAGGCAGGAGGCCCGGGCACGCGATGGCGGGGCACGTTATTGGCTGCTCCACCTGCGTTCATGGTGAGAGGCACCAGGAATCCATCTGGAGTGCAACAACCGTGAGCATGAACACTTGGGCCTCTCTAATCCTGGTAAAGCTGGGTGACGACATCTGCAAGGTTTATTTTGCCAGCCATAGTGGTCACCGCTCTGCTGTCCCAGGCTGTGATCGACAGGGCCATGTAGATAGCCATGCATCATCTGCTGTATAATGTATATTAAAGGGGTTGTCTCACTATGAAGATTAGCTTTCAACATGTAGGGAATTGAAAATGAAGGCTTTTTTTTCCCCAAATACATTGCTCTTTTGATGTTACCTTGTTCAGAATATAGATTTTACCTGCTGAGTGCACACAGGTTTCTATGGTTACCGTCCTGCAATTTACATGTGTGCACTCAGAGCGGGTAAAATCTCCTATGTTCTGAACAAGATAATATCAAAAGAGCAATGTATTTGGTAGAAAAAGTCTTCATTTATTGTTCCCTACATGTTGAAAGCTAATCTTTATAGTGAGACAACCCCTTTAATATACATTTATACAGCGGAGGATGAGGCTTATCCAGTGCGAGGAATCAAACTACAGCGCAGAAAACATATCCAATGCTGCTCATCACCCAGCTGTCCTAATGGTTAAGGGTGTTGTCTCACTACATGTAGGGAACGTTAAATGAAGACTTTTTCCAAATACACTGCTCTTTTGATATTACCTTGTTCAGAAGATCAGCGAGATTTTACCTGTTCTGAGTTCACACAGGTTTCTATGGTTACTGTCCTGCTCTCCCTTCCTGATTGGAGAGAAAGAAGGAAGTGATGTCACCAGGATGGACAGCAGCTTGAGAACAGAAAGTTATCTCTAACAAACCAAGGACATGAATCACATTGAGCTCTGAAGCTTCTCTGCACTACAGATTACATCTCCTGCTCTCATGTCAGTGCAATTAGAGGAGCTGGGAATACCGAGTTGATATGTAAATTGCAGGACGGTAACCATAGAAACCCATCAACTTCCTCGCACTGGATAAACCTCATCCTCCGCTGTATAATGTATATTAAAGAGGTTGTCTCACTATAAAGATTAGCTTTCAACATGTGGGGAACAATAAACGAAGACTTTTTTTTTCTTCCAAATACATTGCTCTCTTGATATTACCTTGTTCAGAAGATAGGAGGTTTTATCTGCTCTGAGTGCACACAGGTTTCTATGGTTACAGTCCTGAAATTTACATGTGTGCACTCAGAGCAGGTAAAATCTCCTATCTTCTGAAAAAGGTAATATCAAAAGAACCATGTATTTGGAAAAAGTCATCTTTTACTGTTCCCTACATGTAGAAAGCTAATTTTTGTAGTAAAACAACCCCTTTAACCATTGGGACAGCTGGATGATGAGCAGCGTTGGATATGCTGTCTGCACTGTAGTCTGATTCCTCGCACGGGATAAAGCTCATCCTCTGCTGTTTGGTGTATACTAACCCCCTAGGACAGCTAGGTGATGTCTGTGAGGCGTCTTTGCCAGCTGTATTGGTTGCCACTCTGCTTTCCTAGGCTGGGATCAGCGATGCATCCTCTGCTGTATGGTGTATACTAACCCCTAGGACAGCTGGGTGATGTCTGTCAGGCGTCTTTGCCAGCCGTATTGGTTGCCACTCTGCTTTCCTAGGCTGGGATCAGCGATGCATCCTCTGCCGTGTGGTGTATACTAACCCCTAGGACAGCTGGGTCATGTCTGTGAGGCGTCTTTGCCAGCCATATTGGTTGCCACTCTGCTTTCTACCTAGGCTGGGATCAGCGAGTGCATCCTACTGCTGTTTGGTGTATACTAACCCCTAGGACAGCTGGGTGATGTCTGTGAACCGTATTGGTTGCCACTCTGCTTTCCTAGGCTGGGATCAGCGATGCATCCTCTGCTGTATGGTGTATACTAACCCCTAGGACAGCTGGGTGATGTCGATGAGGCGTCTTTGCCAGCCGTATTGGTTGCCACTCTGCTTTCCTAGGCTGGGATAGTCAGGGCTGTGTATGCATCCTCCTCTGTTTTTGGTGTTTTTACTAACCCCTAGGACAGCTGGGTGATGTCTGTGAGGTGTCTTTGGTTACCACTCTGCTTTCCTAGGCTGGGATCGGCAGGACAGTGTATATAGTGATGGTGTATACTAACCCCTAGGACCGCTGGGTGATGAGCAGTGTTTGTTGTCTGCGCTGTAGTCGGGTTCCTCACACCGGATAAAGCTCATCCTCCGAAGTGGTGTTAGTGACACCGTATAATCCTCCACCTGCGCCCTGAGCTGCTGATAATGCTCTTGCGCTGCGCTCGGGTCATGCTGCGCCGCCAGGTGCCACATTCCACTGCGGCTATGATACTTGGAGGTTCGGATACAGGAGCGTATCTAATCCAGGTTAAAGGGGTTTTACCACGAAGTAAAAAAATTCTACTTCTGTGCTCCTTAGTAATTAGTCAAAGGAAAAATACCTCAATCAGGTGGGTGCATTGAGGAAAAAAGATGCATACGTTTGGCTCCTGCAGGGATTTGAACCGAAGACCCGTGTGTTGAAAGGCAGAAGTGCTACCCACTCAGCTACTTTGTAACTACTCGCAGATCTTTACATAAACAGACCTTCGTGTGATTAGAGTGAGCACACTGTGGGGAAAGGCATGGTGATATCAAGCCTGCGCGGTCATGTGATACGCAGTTTAAACAAATCGGTCGCACACTGTAAGCTGAAGCTGGCAAAACCCCCTTAAAGGGTTTATCTCACTACATTGATTCATCTTACCTCAGTCCTGTTTTCTTGGTTTCACTTTGGATTCAGGGGCGTGTTTACTGGCTTCTACTAGGCTTCAGTAGAAGCCAGGTCTGTAGCTATAGCAACCAGCGCTGGCAGCCTATCAGGAGAGGTCAAACAGGTCTGTAGCTATAGCAACCAATGCTGGCAGCCTATCAGGAGAGAGAGAGAGAACAGGTCTGTAGCTATAGCAACCAGCGCTGGCAGCCTATCAGGAGAGAGAGAGAACAGGTCTGTAGCTATAGCAACCAGCGCTGACAGCCTACCAGGAGAGAGAGAGAACAGGTCTGTAGCTATAGCAACCAGCGCTGACAGCCTACCAGGAGAGAGAGAGAACAGGTCTGTAGCTATAGCAACCAGCGCTGGCAGCCTATCAGGAGAGAGAGAACAGGTCTGTAGCTATAGCAACCAGCGCTGGCAGCCTATCAGGAGAGAGAACAGGTCTGTAGCTATAGCAACCAGCGCTGGCAGCCTATCAGGAGAGAGAGAGAACAGGTCTGTAGCTATAGCGACCAGTGCTGGCAGCCTATCAGGAGAGAGAGAGAACAGGTCTGTAGCTATAGCTACCAGCGCTGGCAGCCTATCAGGAGGGAGAGAGAGAGAACAGGTCTGTAGCTATAGCAACCAGCGCTGGCAGCCTACCAGGAGAGAGAGAGAGAACAGGTCTGTAGCTATAGCAACCAGCGCTGGCAGCCTATCAGGAGAGAGAGAGAGAACAGGTCTGTAGCTATAGCAACCAGCGCTGGCAGCCTATCAGGAGAGAGAGAGCAGGTCTGTAGCTATAGCAACAAGCGCTGGCAGCCTATCAGGAGAGAGAGCAGGTCTGTAGCTATAGCAACCAGCGCTGGCAGCCTATTAGGAGAGAGAGAGCAGGTCTGTAGCTATAGCAACAAGCGCTGGCAGCCTATCAGGAGAGAGAGCAGGTCTGTTAGCTATAGCAACAGCGCTGGCAGCCTAATTAGGAAGATCGGAGAGCAGGTCTGTAGCTATAGCAACCACACTGGCGCCTATCAGGAGAGTTTCGAGGAGAGCAGGTCTGTAGTATAGCAACAGCGCTGGCAGCCTATCAGGAGAGATCGAGAACAGGTCTGTAGCTATAGCAACCAGCGCTGGCAGCCTATCAGGAGAGATCGAGAACAGGTCTGTAGCTATAGCAACCAGCGCTGGCAGCCTATTAGGAGAGATCGAGAGAGCAGGTCTGTAGCTATAGCAACCAGCACTGGCAGCCTATCAGGAGAGATCGAGAGAGCAGGTCTGTAGCTATAGCAACCAGCGCTGGCAGCCTATCAGGAGAGATCGAGAACAGGTCTGTAGCTATAGCAACCAGTGCTAGCAGCCAGGTCTGTAGCTATAGTGACCTGAGGAGCTGATGCAGCCCATACAAGAGGAGATATCTAGGAATAGGTAGGACACTGTTAATGAACACATATTGCAAAGTGACTTGTTTTTGCAAGATCTTTAACATAAAAAGCATCAATCCCTGTAGTGAGACAACCCCTTTAAGCTTTATGATGGCTTCTGTCTCCTTCCTGTCAATCATGTGTGCCCATCACGGAGAGGCCGCCCTCCGCGCCATCACGGGGACTTCAGCGCTTTGTAGGCGTTTTGGTAAATTCCTTGTTCATAAATAAACTTTTCTTCCTCTTTTGGAAACTTCCTAGAGGGGAAGCGAGGTCCTCTGTTTGGTCTCTGCCCGATCTGACGGGATGAGGGTCAGCCTTCCAGTGATAATTGTGCGGCCATCTTTGATACTTAAAGGGGTATTCCTACCTCATTGATTCGCTTTAAACATGAGGGAGACATTATTGCCGAATACACTGCTATTCTGATTTTGCGTCATTTCGGTGATGCAGCAGGTTATCTCTCCTTCTTGTTTATAGATGGTTTCCTAGGTTACCGACCACCTGTTACTGTCCTCTTATTTTCACTGTATTTCTATTTTCTTACACACTTGATTCGCATTAGTATAATCACTTTCTACATTCAATGTCAGCAGCACTTACGGAGGTGCTGTGTGGTGCACTGGCTTGGCGGCTATACAAGGTGTGATAGGCTGTCTGCACGACACCACGAGCCATTGATATGAGAAGGGAATGTCTGCTATGAAGGTGCAGAGGACTCTACAGGGGAGCAGCTCACTGCCAAAATGACCCAAGGGTGACCAGACATGGCGAACCTACTGCGGAGCAGACAGATGTCACTGCACCTCTGCTAACCCTACTGTGTATGGAGCCCCGGAGCAGACGGATGTCACTGCACCTCTGCTAACCCTACTGTGTATGGGGCCCCGGAGCAGACGGATGTCACTGCACCTCTGCTAACCCTACTGTGTATGGAGCCCCGGAGCAGACGAATGTCACTGCACCTCTGCTAACCCTACTGTGTATGGGGCCCGGAGCAGACGGATGTCACTGCACCTCTGCTAACCCTACTGTGTATGGGGCCCGGAGCAGACGGATGTCACTGCACCTCTGCTAACCTTACTGTGTATGGGGCCCTGGAGCAGACGGATGTCACTACACCTCTGCTAACCCCACTGTGTATGGGGCCTGGAGCAGACGGATGTCACTGCACCTGACTGTCACTGACTTGACCCTACTGTGTATGGGGCCTGGAGCAGACGGATGTCACTGCACCTCTGCTAACCCTACTGTGTATGGGGCCCTGAAGCAGACGGATGTCAATGTACCTCTGCTAATTAGTATTTTTGCTAAAAAATATAAAAATGCAGACAAAATAAGATGACCTATAAAAACTGAAATGGTCAGTAGCCTAGAAAACAATCTGAAGAAGCAGGAGAGAGTCTGCTGTATTCTTGAAATGAAGCAAAAGCAGAGCAGCAATGTATTTGATAGTAATCTTCACCTCTGAGTATACCCTTTAAGAAATCAGAATGACTTGATATAGAAGTAAACAGGGGCTGGGTGTCACAGCAGCACAGAGGATTTTGTGGATTAGGAGATGGGTCTTCTCGTTACTGGCACTTGCTGGGATTATATGGGGTGGGGCGGTCATGTAATACTTCTGGGGATTTTCCTCTTGATTAGACGCTGATCTCGTAACGGGCGGTCGCCCCGGCCGGGTGACTGTTGGCGCCTTTTGTTCCTCATTGGAGGTTGCGTGATCGGACGCGCCATTCCCTCTAAGGGGTGTTGGTGACCCTCTTAGACGACCACGTGTGAACATAGAACGGTCATTGGGGTCCCCAGGTCTGTGCATCCCAAGATCGTTCTTGTCTGTTTCTGGGAAAGCTGGGTGAGAGGCTTCCAGCTTTCCCAAACCGCTGACAATGTTGGCACCTGCCCTGTAATGGGTGAGGGGGCAACACCCTATATGAGGCGTCTGTGATGGCGTCTCTTCAGCTGTTTGGAAACTACAACTCCCATCATTCCCACTGTTATAGATTATATAAATGCATGATGGGAGTTGTAGTTTCCCCAACAGCTGGAGGGCCACAGTTCGAGGATGCCTGGTGTATGGCAGGGGTCTGCAGCGTCGACACTACAACTCCCATCATGCCCACTGTTATAGATTATATAAATTCATGATGGGAGTTGTAGTTTCCCAACAGCTGGAGAGCCCATGTTGCTGCCCACTGCCCTATATTCTATGTAGCCGCCACCTTGGTGAACTGCATGGGTTCGTGCGTGACTTTTGGTTACTTTTGCCCCTAAAATTTTCCAGTTATTTATACAAAGGAGGAACCTTTAGGTGACGGACAAGGCGACCGTGGTTATTTTTGGCTCGGCTGCTGTCATCCTCTAGCTTCCTCTATTCATACAATAAAAAAAAAATCTGTCCTGACCTACAACAGCTGGAGGTTTGTTACAGTGTATCAGTGTAGGTAAGGCCTCCCGGAACAGGAGAGATCAGAGCTTATGCTGCTGTGTCTCACAAGATCCTCTACACTGACACATTGTAACAAACCCTTTGCAATAATCCAGCTTAATCTCACACAGGGTCGTCTGTGCTGATACATTGTAACAAACCCTCAACTGCATGAAGGGCGGGTGTATTGCCTATTCACTGTGAGCAGAGATTTTAAAAATAATCAGGAAAAGAAAAACAATGTTTAAAAGAATAACAATACTCCAGCTTTATCACACAGGGTTTTCGCTACTGATACATTGTAACGAAACCTTAAATGAACGCAGTGCGGGTATTCTGTCTTGTCACGGACAGCGAGCTGAGATCTGGAAAATCGTGAAAAGAAAAACAATGTTTAAAAGAACAAATACTCCAGGTTTAGCTCACAAAGGGTTATCTATACTGATACATTGTAACAAACCCTCAGCTGCATGAAGGGCGGGTATTTCACCCATTCACTGACAGCAAGCAGAGATGATGAAAAGAAAAACAATATTTAAAAGAACAATACTCCAGCTTTATCACACTGGTTTTACTCTGCTGATACATTGTAACAAACCCTTAAATGCACGCAGTGTGGCGTGTTCTGTCTAGTCACTGACAGTGAGCAGAGATTTTGAAAACGGTGCGGAATTACAAGTTTGTAAGATCTCTGCTCACTGTTTGTGAATAGGTGGAATGCCCACACTCCATGCAGCTGAGGGTTTGTTTCAGTGTATCAGTGTGGACGCCGCCGTGTGAGATGAAGCTCCATTATTGCAGTTCTTACACCTTGTGTTTCAATTCCTCACCATTTTGTAACAAACCCTTTGCTATATGAAGGGCTGAATTTATAAGAAATGCAATAGACGAGCTTCATCTCACACCGGGTCGTCTATACTGATACATTGTAACAAACCCTCAGCTGCTTAAAGTGAGGGCATTTTGTCTAGTCACTGACGGAGAGCAGAGATCTTAGACATGATGAGGAATTGAAAAACAAGGTTTATAAGAAATGCAATAGACGAGCTTCATCTCACACAGGGTCGTCTATACTGATACATTGTAACAAACCCTCAGCTGTATGAGGTGAGGGCATTTTGTCTATTCACTGACGGAGAGCAGAGATCTTAGACATGATGAGGAATTGAAAAACAAGGTTTATAAGAAATGCAATAGACGAGCTTCATCTCACACAGGGTCGTCTATACTGATACATTGTAACAAACCCTCAGCTGTATGCGGTGAGGGCATTTTGTCTATTCACTGACGGAGAGCAGAGATCTTAGACATGATGAGGAATTGAAAAACAGGTTTATAAGAAATACAATAGACGAGCTTCATCTCACACAGGGTCGTCTATACTGATACATTGTAACAAACCCTCAGCTGTATGCGGTGAGGGCATTTTGTCTATTCACTGACGAGGAGCAGAGATCTTAGACATGATGAGGAATTGATAAAACAGGTTTATAAGAAATACAATAGACGAGCTTCATATCACACAGGGTCGTCTATACTGATACATTGTAACAAACCCTCAGCTGCTTAAAGTGAGGGCATTCCGTCTATTCACTGACGGAGAGCAGAGATCTTAGACATGATGAGGAATTGAAAAACAGGTTTATAAGAAATACAATAGACGAGCTTCATATCACACAGGGTCGTCTATACTGATACATAAACCCTCAGCTGCATGAAGTGTGGGTATGTCACCTATTCACTAACAGTAAACAGAGGTCTTAAAAATGGGGAGCAATTGAAACACAAGGTTTATAAGAAATGCAGTAGTCCAGCTTAATCTCAGAGGGTTTATACTGATACATGGTAACAAACCCTCAGCTGCATGAAGTGTGGGTAATTTGCCTATTCACGAACAGTGAGAAGAAATTTTTTTAAATCTTGTTTTAATTCTTCACTATTTATCAAGATCACTGCTCCCTGTCGGGGACTAGACAGAATACCCATACCGCTTGCATTTAAGGGTTTGTTACAATGTATCAGTTTAGACACTCCAGTCAGAGATAAAGCTAGATTGTTGCATTTCTTATAAACCTTGTTTCAATTCCTAACTGTTTTTCAAGATCTCTGCTTGCTGTCAGTGATAGGTGAAATACCCACACTTCATGCAGCTGAGGGTTTATGTATCAGTTTAGACGACCCTGTGTGAGATGAAGCTGGGCTATTGCGTCTCTTATCTTGTGTTTCAATTCCTCACTTTAAGATCTCTGCTCTCTGTCAGTGAATAGGCGAAATATGCTCACTTCATGCAGCTGAGGGTTTGTTACAAAGTGGTGAGAAATTGAAAAACAAGGTTTATAAGAAATGCAATAATCCAGCTGTATCTTGCACAGGGTCGTCTATACTGATACATGGTAACAAACCCTCAGCTGAATGAGGTAAGGGCTTTTCGCCTATTCACTGACAGTGAGCAGAGATTTTATCCACTTTGTGTTTTAATTCTTCACTATTTATCAAGCTCACTGCTCCCTGTCAGTGACTAGACAGAATACCCACACTTCTTGCATTTAAGGGTTTGTTACAATGTATCAGTTTAGACAACCCTGTGTGAGATGAAGCCGGACTATTGCGTTTCTTATAAACCTTGTTTCAATTCCTCACTGTTTAAGATCTCTGCTCGCTGTCAGTGAATAGGCGAAAAGCCCTTACCTCATTCAGCTGAGGGTTTGTTACTAAGCGGTGAGAAATGGAAAAACAAGGTTTATAAGAACTGCAATAATCCAACCGTATCTTGCACAGGGTCGTCTACAGTGATACATTGTAGCAAACCCTCAGCTGCATGAAGTGAGGGCATTTTGTCTATTCGCTGACAGTGAGCAGAGATCTTGAGCAGTGAGGAATTTAAACACAAGGTTTATAAGAACTGCAATAGTCCAGCTGTGTCTCACACGGGGTCGTCTGCACTAACTCATTGTAACAAACCCTCAGCTGCCTGAACTATGGGGATTTTGTTTAGTCACTGACAGGGAGCGGAGATCTTAACCGGTGATGAATTGAAGCGCCAGGTCTATAAGGTTTGCAATAAATAATCCAGCTGTATCTTGCACAGGTTCGTCTATACTGATACATTGTAGCAAACCCTCAGCTGCATGAACTATGGGGATTCTGTCTGGTCACTGACAGGGAGCGGAGATCTTACACGGTGATGACTTGAAGCGCCAGATCTGAGCTCTGCGCTGTAGCGGTGTCTGCGGGGTGGGGGTGGGGTTGCACCCGCACCCCCCCTCGTGCTGACGGTTGCAGTGTGCTGTAGTGCAGCGTTCTGCGGTCAGAGTCCGGTGTCGGGGTTATTGCTCGCAGGAATGTGATCTTTGTCCTTCTTTGTCGCTGCGGTCATCGCCTCCTCCTCCGCCGGCCCTGCCTTCTCCCTCGCTGCGGGGTTTATTACACCGCTGGGGTTTTCTCACTTTGGTGGTTTTTCTCTCTCCAGACATGATCTCTCTGATACTTCTTTTGAATATTTGGGAGTGGCCTGTGAACATGGAGGGGGGGGGGGGGGACAGAAGGGAGAAGAACTGCACCTACGACAGATCCAGAGGGCGCAACCCATGTCAACTTAATATCCCCTATGAATGGAAAAAAGTAGTGCTTTTTCTGTCCCTCGGAAAGCTGGGTGACAGCAAACATGGCCTCTGCTGCCTCTGCCTGGCTGTGCCACTTTTTGGAGTGTGCGTAGGGAATTTAGGCCTGCTGTGAGGGATGGAGGGGAGGTGGAGGGGTTTTTGGGCCCTGCTGCAAGCGGTGGATGCCGGGGGGTGGTGAGGGTTCGGGCACCGCCGCAAGGCATGGAAGCGTTAGGGTCTGGGTGTGGGCCCTGCTGCTAGAAATGGAGTTGGTGCGGGTATGGGTCCCGAAGCGAGGGATGGAGGTGGAGGGGTATCGGGGCCCCGCCACGAGGGATGGAGTGCAGGGAGTTGGCGAGCGGGTATCGGGCCGCACGAGGGATGGTATCGGGCCCCGCCCCGGAGGTGGAGGGGTATCGGGCCCCGCCACGAGGGAGGGATGCGGGAGGTGGAGGGGTATCGGGCCCCGCCGTGAGGGATGGATGCGGGAGGTGGAGGGGTATCGGGCCCCGCCGCCGCGAGGGATGGATGCGGGAGGTGGAGGGGTATCGGGGCCCCGCCGCCGCGAGGGATGGATGCGGGAGGTGGAGGGGTATCGGGCCCCGCCACGAGGGATGGGATGCGGAGGTGGAGGGGTATCGGGCCCGCCGCCGCGAGGGGTGGAGGGGTATCGGCCCGCGCGCGAGGGGTGGAGGAGGAGAGGTATCGGGGCCCCGCCGCGAGGGATGGACGCGGGAGGTGGAGGGGTATCGGGCCCCGCCGCCGCGAGGGATGGACGCGGGAGGTGGAGGGGTATCGGGCCCCGCCGCCGCCAGGGATGGACGCGGGAGGTGGAGGGGTATCGGGGCCCCGCCGCGTGGGATGGACGCGGGAGGTGGAGGGGTATCGGGCCCCGCCGCCGCGAGGCATGGATGCGGGAGGTGGAGGGGTATCGGGCCCCGCCGCCGCCGCGAGGGATGGATGCGGGAGGTGGCGGGGTATCGGGCGCCGCCGCCGCGAGGGATGGACGCGGGAGGTGGAGGGGTATCGGGCCCCGCCGCCGCGAGGGATGGACGCGGGAGGTGGAGGGGTATCGGGCGCCGCCGCCGCGAGGGTGAGGGGAGGGCCCTTTGGCCACGCGAGGGATGGACGCGGGAGGTGGAGGGGTATCGGGCGCCGCCGCCGCCGCGAGGGATGGACGCGGAGGGGTCTTTGGGCGCCACCGCGAGGGATGATGGGGAGTGGAGGGGTATCGGGCCCCCCGCCGCGAGGGATGGAGGGAGGGGTCCCGGGCGCCGCCGCGAGGGATGGAGCGGGAGGGGTATCGGGCGCCGCCGCCGCCGCCGCGAGGGATGGACGCGGAGGGGTATCGGGCGCCGCCGCGAGGGATGGACGGGGGAGGTGGGGGTATCGGGCCCCGCCCCGCCCGCGAGGGATGGACGCGGGAGGTGGGGTATCGGGCCCGCCGCCGCCGCCGCGAGGGATGGATGCGGGGGTTTGGGGGTCTCGAGGCCCCGCCGCCGCCGCGAGGGATGGAGCGAGGTGAGGGGTATCGGGCGCCCCGCCGCCCGCCGCGGGGGATGGATGGACGGGGAGGGGTATCGGGGCCCCGCCGCCGCCGGAGGGGTGGATGGGGGAGGAGGGGTATCGGGCGCCGCCGCCGCCGCGAGGGATGGATGGGGGAGGTGGTATGGGCGCACGGGCCCCGCGCCGCGAGGGATGGACGCGGAGGTGGTATCGGGCCCCCGCCGCCGCCGCGAGGGGGATGGAGGGGGGGGTATCGGGCCCCGCCGCCGCCGCGAGGGATGGATGCGGGAGGGGGAGGGGTAACGGGCCCCGCCGCCGCCGCGAGGGATGGATCGGGGGTAGGTAGGCCCCCGCCGCCGCGAGGGATGGAGGGGGAGGGGATGGGTGGGGCCCGCCGCGCCGCGAGGATTGGGACGCGGAGGGTATCGGGCCCGCCGCCGCCGCGAGGGATGGGGAGCTGGAGGGGTATCGGGCCCCGCCGGCGCGAGGGATGGAGGCGGGAGGTGGAGGGGTATCGGGCCCCGCCGCCGCGAGGGATGGAGGTGGAGGGGTCTTTGGGCCCCGCAGCGAGGGATGGATGCGGCAGGTGGAGGGGTTTCGGGCCTCGTCGCGATGGATGGATGGGCAGGTGGAGGGTTTTCGGGCCCCGCCGCGAGGGATGGAGGTGGAGGGGTATCGGGCCCTGAAGCGAGGGATGGATCGGAGTATAAAGAGCTAGTGTTGCCTTTCGGGAGTTTGGGAAAGCTGTGTGACAATACCCAACAGGACATGTTATCGGTCGGCTGTACCTCTGCTCCTCTTTGGCCGCCATGGCGGTTACATCAGCTTTGCGCCGCTCGCTGTTTACTTATCAGATCCTCGCTCTGTTAGGCACAGAATGCGTCGGCTCAGCGTTTCCTTTCATAGGCGAGAGGTGGGACGCGTCGGCCCTCTGAGTTATCTCATCGTCTCGCGGGGTCATCCCCTGTTTGTTTACAGCTTGATCCTGACTCCATTACTGTATCGGGCGGTGATACGGCGGCATAACCCTCAGGTGGTCACTCTATTTACAGCAAAATTTCAGTATAACCCAAAGCTTTTACATCCCGCCCCTCCCCCATATCTAATAGAGCCGTATTATATCCTTTCCAGTCACAAGGCACTACTCCGTGTTCATCCTGAGCTTCCAGGTTTGTGAATAGAATGCCAGAGCTGCAGATTAGACTGACACAGCTAGAGGAATAGAAGTACACATACAGCTATGGTGCTTGGTCTGTGAGAAGCCAGGTGGCGCTGTGATGGCTGCCGTCTGTGATTGTTACCATAAGCACCTGGTGGGGGGGGTATTATTTTGGGAACCGGGTGTACTCTGCGGCGATCACCTGAGTGATGATTTTTAAGCAGATTACATCCTGCGCCGAGCCGTGACCACTGGGGACGGGGCAGGGAGTGGACCGCATACACTCCAGTGACCGGGACAAGAGGCAGGGTGTTACTTAGGAAGGTCCTGGTATCTGCTGTATTACAGTGCGCTGTGGAAAGCCCGGGAGATCAGAGCTCATGATCTATAGGTTGTTTGATCCCACAGAAGAACCAATGGAGTGAAAATGGCTGAAAAAGTTCCTGCTGGTGTTGATAGGAAGGGGTCAGGACACACAGGGCATTATACAGCTTGCTCTATATGGGGGCCCTGGAGCTGCAGACGGGTCAGAGGGCCCGTGTTGACCCCTGTCCACCACAGAAAGCGCCTACAAAGGGTATCAGGACTGGAGCAATGGGAGAAAGCGGCGTGGTCTGATGAATTAAGTTTTCCATCATGTGGACGACCAGGTGTGTCACTTACCTGGGGAAGAGATGGGACCATGATGCATTATGGGAAGAAGACAAGATGGCGGAGGCAGTGTGATGAGCAATGTTCAGCCGGGGGTTCCTGGCTTCATGTGGACGGTCGCGTGCATGTGACTCCGAAACCTGGGGAAGAGATGGAGCCAGGGTGCACTATGGGAAGAGGATAAGATGGCGGCGGCAGGGTGATGGGCAATGTTAAGCTGGGGGGTCCTGGACATCAGTGGAGGCTTTAGCTCGCATCAATTCCCTGGCAGAGTGGCGCCGGGATGCATTAGGAAGACAGGTGGTGGGCAGTGGTGGCAATTTCACCGGGGGTCCTGGCAGTGGACGGCTTGTGTGTGCGCATCATTACCTGGGGCAGGAGATTGCACAGGATCTATGGGAAGAAACAAGATGGCGAGGTCAGGGATGAAAAACTTTCTCCCGGGACTCCTGGCATCATGGGTTTTACTTGACACCTACCTACTATTTATGACCCACCCCAACCCCCCCCATTTTGTGGGATTTCCTAATGGCAGAGGAGGATAATGGCCATTATACCCTGCAAAGAGGAGGAACAAGACCAATTTTCAAAGGGGAATCAGCCCCAAAATTTCCCCCGGGTTGTGTCAGATAGAAGATCAGGGATCTTGGGATTTCCCAGAAGCTCGCGCCTCATGATTTCGGGGATCTGCGGCCAATGCGGCGGGACACTACAAAACCTTTGAGTTCGGGCCCGGATGGTCAGGGGGTGACATTAACAAACGCATGGGCAGTAGTTTTCATGTTTGGACTAGGGCTGTGTAGGTCGCTCTCCATCACCTGTGGGATGCGCTGGAAAATCAAGCCAACAGGATGGCCCTTCCTAACTTGAAGGATTGACTGCTGATACCTCAGGACTCTACAGAGGAGTCCGGACCTCACAACATAAGGATCTGCTATGGATCCCTCAGGACTCTACAGAGGAGTCTTGACCTCACAACATAAGGATCTGTTATGGATACCTCAGGACTCTACAGAGGAGTCCAGGCCTCACAACAAAAGGATCTGCTATGGATCCCTCAGGACTCTACAGAGGAGTCTGGGCCTCACAACAAAAGGATCTGTTATGGATCCCTCAGGACTCTTCAGAGGAGTCCGGACCTCACAACATAAGGATCTGTATGGATCCTCAGGACATCTACAGAGGAGTCCGAACCTCACAACATAAGGATCTGTTATGGATACCTGAGGACTCTACAAGGAGTCCTGGCCTCACAACAAAAGGATCTGCTTATGGATCCCTCAGGACTCTACAGAGGAGTCCGGACCTCACAACATAAGGATCTGTTATGGATACTCAGGACTCTACAGAGATCTGGACCTCACAACATAAGGATCTATTATGGATACCTCAGGACTCTACAGAGGAGTCCAGGCCTCACAACAAAAGGATCTGCTATGGATCCCTCAGGACTCTACAGAGGAGTCCAGGCCTCACAACATAAGGATCTGTTATGGATACCTCAGGACTCTACAGAGGAGTCCGGACCTCACAACATAAGGATCTGCTATGGATACCTCAGGACTCTACAGAGGAGTCTGGGCCTCACAACAAAAGGATCTGTTATGGATACCTGAGGACTCTACAGAGGAGTCTGGGCCTCACAACAAAAGGATCTGCTATGGATCCCTCAGGACTCTACAGAGGAGTCTGGACCTCACAACATAAGGATCTGTTATGGATACCTCAGGACTCTACAGAGGAGTCCGGGCCTCGCAATGTTCAGGATCTGCTGCCGATACCCAGCAGTACTTCTCAGAGTTTTGTGGAGTCTGAAACACCGACCTGGTCGGTCGATACCACATTAGGTTTTAATGTTCTGGCCGGTCGGTTTCTATGATGCCCCCGTCTTGCACTTTCTCTCCTTCACCTGCGTCTGTGAGGGTTGATGGGCACCTTGAAGCAGTCACCATAGTTGCTGATTAGTACTACCAACCCCCCCCCCTCTCGCTTAGGTATTTTATGCATCGCACTTTTCCGCTGCGCAGAACGTGTGGAGAACTAATAAGCATGAAGCATGATCTTCCTCTAATAGGACTGCTAAAAGCAACACCTTTCATTTGCAGAACCTCCAGTGGTGCCACGGTGACGGTAAGAGATGGCGTACGTTCCATATGGGGGCGAAGGATTGTTCTGGTAACTTCTTGTGACGACGGAGTCATGGAAAAAGGCGACGTCTCCGGCGCCAGTTCTTCTGCAGGAAAGATTATAGCTTTGCTCTGCTTGAGATTTCACAAATAGAATTCCAGAAAGGAGAGTGAAGACTGACACAACGGTCAAGCAGTAGAAAAGGGTAATTCTATATAACTACAAGGGAATGAGTTACTCGGGGTCTGTGGAAAGCTGGGTGACAGCCTAATAGCAGTCCATAGTGGTGGTCATCCAGCTGGGCTAGTGGTATCCATCACCCTCCAGTGATCAGGTCTGCAGAAAGCTGGATGACAGCCTAATAGCAGTCCATAGTGGTGGTCGCCCAGCTGGGCTAGTGGTGTCGTATCCATCACCCTCCAGTGATCAGGTCTGTGGAAAGCTGGATGACAGCCTAATAGCAGTCCATAGTGGTGGTCGCCCAGCTGGGCTAGTGGTGTTGTATCACCCTCTAGTGATCAGGTCTGTGGAAAGCTGGGTGACAGCTTAATAGCAGCCCATAGTGGTGGTCGCCCAGCTGGGCTAGTGGTGTTGTATCACCCTCTAGTGATCAGGTCTGTGGAAAGCTGGGTGACAGCCTAATAGCAGCCCATAGTGGTGGTCGTCCAGCTGGGCTAGTGGCGTTGTATCCATCACCCTACAGTGATCAGGTCAGTGGAGCTTGGCCAAGCTGGGTTATGGACGTGCAGGAAAACATGGAAGCGCCTGTTCCCAAAGCTTTTCCTCAGTCTAAACCCCTAGACCTACCGAATGTCGCTTCCTGTGCTGCACTACATTCTGCTGTCCTGCGTCCTGTCTGCTTCCCCCTCCAGCAGCGAACCTTTACCCCGGACTGTGATATGATGGAAAATGGCAGTAAATATCCATTCTGGAGTTGCCCTCAGTTTGATCGGTGGGTGGGTGACCCCCCAATATAGGCTCGGGGGATAGGAAATATCCGGTTGCTCAGGATGCGAGTGACTTCTAAAAATTTTGTGGAGCCGTTCCTGCCCTATACCCGTTCCTGCCCTATTCCCGCAGGTTGCTGGGGGTTAAATCGCTATAGATGTTGGCGGCTTATTGAGCCTTTTAAAGGGCCAGCACTATTGTCTTGCGCTCCCCCTCCGCCCCTTAATTCCATTCACATTAGGTCAGAAGGTTAATGGTCCCTGATGGAGCCATAAAATCCGTTCTTCGGTGAGCGGGTGCACAATGGCCCAGGTCATAGATCAGTCTTTGTGGCGAGAGATCTGCATTTAGTACATTGCGGGGAGGGATTTGTTGCCGCATAAGTTCACAAACCTGCTGACCCCCCTCGCTGTAAGGATGTGTTCAGACCTGGTGCAATCTGCTGCAGGTTTGTTGGTCGGATTCCTTTACACATGGATAAGGTGCAGAAATCAGAATCCACAAGCGTGCCGGGGAGTTCACCTTCCTGTTTTCAAATATTTTTTTTTTTTTTATGTGGACTAAAATCCGCTGCTTGAAAATTCCACCCTAAGGGTATGTTTACGTGGGGCATATTTTGTTGGATTTATTGCAGATTTTGCTTTTTTTTTTTTTTTTTTTTTTCCCTACATGGACTTCAATGGGAGGAGGCAAAATCCCCTGGAAATATTTATCTGCATATTTTAGTGCAAGTTTTGGCTTCTACCATTAAAGGGGTCGTCTCACTACAGGGGTCTCTGCTTTTTATGTTAAAGATCTTGCAAAAACAAGTCACTTTGCAATATGTGTCCATTAACAATGTCCTACCTATTCCTAGATATCCCCTCTTTTATGGGCTGCATCAGCTCCTCAGGTCACTATAGCTACAGCCCTGTTCAATCTATCCTGATAGGCTGTCAGCACTGGTTGCTATAGCTACAGCCCTGTTCAATCTATCCTGATAGGCTGTCAGCACTGGTTGCTATAGCTACAGACCTGTTCAATCTCTCCTGATAAGCTGCCAGCACTGGGTGCTATAGCTACAGACCTTTTCGATCTCTCCTGATAGGCTGTCAGCACTGGTTGCTATAGCTACAGACCTGGCTTCTACTGCAGCCTAGTAGAAGCCAGTAAACACGCCCCTGAATTCAAAATGAAACCAAGAAAACGGAACTGAGGTAACATGAATCAATGTAGTGAGAACTCCTTTAAAGTCAAAGTAAATTAAAAAAAAAAAAAAAATCTGAAATAAAATTCATCCGCAGATTCACCCCTGTGTGAACATACGCTTAGGGTGAATGTGGAAAAGCAGGATTTTTGAGCAGCCATTCTCCTTCTATTGGTCAATGTAAAAAAATAAATAAAAAAAAAAAGTATTAAAATCCACAGTAAAATAGTCAGCAGATCTGCCCTGTGTAAACATACCCTTATACAGGGTCCAAGTGGGGATTTCGGTTGTGGTATGGTTATCTGATCCTAAGAAAGTTGGGTGACTACCAATATGCCCCCCTCCGCTCTAGTGTTACCAGTTCGTTTTTAGGAATCTGTGTGTGGGGTAGGAGCTGCTATTATCATGCTTGTGGTAACCCAGCTTTTCCAGATGTGGATAAACATTGGGTCTCCGGTATCAAAACTGTAAAATACTTTGTTACCCACAGCAACCAATCAGTGCTCGGCTTTTGCTTTATATGCTGCTGTTATCCATAGCAACCAATCGGCTCGGTTTTTGTTTTTATGTTTTACCTGGCCTCGTGTACCCATTTTAAAGCAACCAATTGAAGCTTATTTTGAAGCAACCAATTCAAGCAACCTCCCTCTTTCATTTCAAAATACTGCTGTTACCCATAAACCCACCCCAGAGCTCATAGCAACCAATCAGAGCTCAGCTTAAATTTCTTGTACTGCTCTGGAAAATGAAAGCTGAGCTCTGATTGGTTGCGGTGGGTAACAAAGCAGTATATGAAATGAAAGCTGAGCTCTGGTTCCTATGGGCAACAGTCTTCCTGTTTTTTTTTACCCCCAAAAAAAAAAAAATGGGTTCTTTTGTTTTTTTTTTTTTTTTTTTTTTTTATTAATTTTTTTTTTTTTTTTTTTTATATGTAATTTTTTTTTTTTTTTTTTTTTTAAAAAAAAAAAAAAAAAAAAAAAAAAAAAAAAAAAAAAAAAAAAAAAAAAAAAAAAAAAAAAAAAAAAAAAAAAAAAAAACCCCCGCCTCGCTTTGTCCCGCCACCCTTATTAAGGCGGATTTTGACTATATAGGGGAAAAAGCTCATCGTGCAAGGGTAAATAGCCGTTTGGTGAACAGGCCTTTTTAAAAACAGGAAGACCCATGGCAACCAGTCAGAGCTCGGCTTTCATTTCCTAATTAGTCTTTATTACCCATAGCAACCGGTGATAGTTTGGCTTCATTTTCTATATTGGCCTTTGTTGTCCATAGCAACCAATGGGGGCTCTGCTTCATTTTCCATACTGGACTTTGTTGTCCATAGCAACCGATGAGGGCTCAGCTTCATTTTCTATACTGGACTTTGTTGCCCATACAACCGATGAGGACTCATTTTCTATAGTGTTCTGGAAACAGGAAAGCTGAGCTGCTATGGGTAGCAAACAGTTTTGATAAATGAGGCCCATTGACTCTCTATACTGCTGTTCTGCAGGTGTAAACATGGCCGATCCACGGTCTCCGCTTCCTCTTGCCAAGGTTCTCGGCTCCTTATTTATCAGCACCTCGCGGCTGACGCGTCCTGATGACTGAGCCACGTCATCCCAGCGCAGTCTCGTCTCGCCAGCCGCTGTGTGGGAAGCGCTGCGGCGGGTTTATAGTGGGCGCCAGCTGGCTCTGACGTGCTGCATGTGATGAGCCGACATTGATTTCCATATGGATTAGGGGGAAATCTTAGCCCTGATCAGTCGTCTCTGTACACAGCGATATGCCAGCACTTTAGGACATATAAGTCACACCAGTACGAGAGGATGATGAACACTCCTGGCATTAGAATTTGTTTTTTTCCACTTTACATTGTTGACTCCAGAGCTGCGCTCATTATGCTGCTGCTTCTATAGGTTGGGGTCTTACTCTGACTTTGTTTTTTTTGGGTGCAGTATATTCTTCATTTATACACTGCAACTTCCAAGGTGCAGCATGGCCGAGCCTCTGCTGTATTGAACCCGTAGGGTTTACGTATAAGTGAACTTCCGATGTGAAGCATGTTAGGGAATCTGCCTTCTAGGTCACAAGATGGATAGATTCCAGTTCAACGTGGGATTTATCTTGTTGCATCAAGGGTGTTCTCTGCTGCGTTGCATTGTAGGAGATGTGGCGTTAACACAAGTAGGTCTAGTGTTAGTTTTCTGGAGATACAGTGGGCGAAATTGTGGCTCGGTGTTCAGAGCCTCCGTAATCCCTTACTGGGTGACCTACATTCCCGCGCTGATGCAGAGCTCTATTACAGTATATCTGGCTCCCTGGTTTTTCTATTCATCGGATAAAGTTGGACATTTTTGGATTTACACCCTGTGCTGTCCTAGATGTAGACCAGGCTGACATGTATGTAGTATAAAAAATTAATATTTCTTACAGTATCTCAGGGATGTGGAGTCGGAGTCGTCATAAAAGGGTCCGACTCCCAATATATAATTAGTTGGTCCAGTTAGGTCGATAAAGAGCAAGAGGAATTGGGTCCGGCCAGTGCTGCTGCTCCCATATCTTCAGCCTCATCACATGAGGAGTGTAATTGATGACATGGAGCAGGCGAAGCGCTGCCCCAGGAGAAAGATTCCGCTCCCAGGGCAAACAGATTTCACAAACATTTTCACCTGTTTTCAAAGAAGTAGAAGCGTTCAACCATTCATCAAAACTGACTGTGGCTGAGGCAATTCCTTTATACCCTGACATTGTTAGAGATGTTGCCCCTGTGGTCACCGCTTTGCCCCCAACCCAAGTTAGTGTAGAGAGGCCGTTCTCTAGCCTGGAAATAGTGAGATCAGATGTGAGGTCATGTATGCAGGATCTGATGGAGGCAATACTATTTCTCAGAACAAATTCAGAGACTCCACAAATGTTCCTGCAGTGTTTTGTAAATTTACAATTTTTGTTTTTGTGTTCTAAAGTCATATCCAGTATATATATTTTACACTGACAAGCAAAATGGTAACAATGTTTTGAACTTGCGACTTTCAGGCTCCATATCTCTCCATCCCCTACAGCTTTGTGCATGAAGCTACTGTAATTTTATATTTGTCATCTTGCCTATCTTATACATACATTTTACTTGCACGTATTTAGCATCTGCTTAGTTCTGCAGATTCTTTCCTGTAACTGCATTGTTACTGTTATGCTCCTAAAAATCAAAATGTTAATTTGTATTTTCTTAGTATTTGGGAAATCCACCTCTTGGTTTTCAATACTGCCTGACTCCTTCTGGGCTCTGAATCTCGACCAAAATCTGATCCCAGGTCTCTTCTACACATTCCCAATGTTGGTACAGACTGGACTTGGATACAAATACAGCTTTTTCTTCAACTTCACCCAGAAGTGTTCAAAAGATCTAAACATTGTTACCCTTTTGGTTATCAGTGTCTGTTCTACTACCTAATAGCTTGATTATTGTATCATAAGGTGATAAACAGCCTGATGTGACCATTTTACTACAGTAAAGTTATCACTTAAACATGTGCCGTGTATGAGGGAGTCGGAGGTTTGGGAAATTGAGGAGTCAGAGTCGGGACTTTGGCTTGCCGACTCCACAGCCCTGCAGTATCTCACAAAAGTGAGTACACCCCTAAGAGATATTGGACAAATTGTGCCAAAGTGTCAGTTTTTTGTGTGGCCCCCCATTATTTTCCAGCTCTGCCTTAACTCTCTTGGGCCTGAAGGTCACTAGAGCTTCACAGGTTGTAGCCACTGAAATCCTCTTGGGGTGTTTGGGGTCGTTATGTTGGATACTGCCCTGCAGCCCAGAAGGGGGGGGGGGGATCATGTTCTGCTTCAGGATGTCACAATACATGTTGGCATTTATGGTTCTCTATGAGCTGTAGCTCCCCACAGTCTGCCGCACTCATGCAGCCCCAAATCATGACACTCCCACCACCATGCTTGACTGTAGGCAGACACACTTGTCTTTGTACTCCTCACCTGGTGGCCACCACACACGCTTGACACCATATGAACAAAACAACTTCATCCATCAGAGCACAGGATGTGGTTCCAGTAATCCATGTCCTTAGTCTACTTGTCTTCAGCAAACTGTTTGTGGCTTTTTTGTGTATCACCTTTTAAAAAAGGGGCCCCTTTTGGGGACGACAGCCATGCGACCAATTTATACGTGTTGCGCTAGGGGCTGAGCACTAAAAGGCGACCTCCCCCGAAACCTCTGCAGCAATGCTGGCCGCACCATCTCGGTATGACACTGACACGTGCACCAACTTCTCAGGCCTGGTGAGGCCCCTTTCTAGTGGAAACTGTCTTTTTAAAACCGCTGTATGGTCTTGGTCCCCCGCTGGCTCAGTGTCAGGGGTTTGACAATTTATATAGCCTCCCAAACTTAGTAAGCACGGTTTTTTTTCTCCTCCTCAGACTGTTCCTTGCCAGAGGTTCATGTTGCATTTCGGTGACCATTAGGAGGGTTAGGGCGAAAACATAAATTTTACACACCTGCCCCCAAAATTTCACACCTGAGACCTTGTAACAGTGAGTCACATGACACCATGGAGAGAAAATGGCAAATTGGGAACAATTTGTCCATTTTCACTTATGGTTGTCATCACTTTTGTTGCCAGCAGTTTAGACATTGATGGCTTTAAGTTATTTTGAGGACACACCAGCTTACACTGTTATACAAGCTGTATACTCGATGCTTTACATTGTATCTGTGTCCTGTCCTCAGTGTTGCCCCGAAAAGAATAATCCAATTTTTTCGGGGGTGTACTCACTTTTGTGGAATTCTGTGTATACTATGCGTCCAAAATTTGAAAAACCCGGAAAGATCTTTGACAAAAAATTTTAAGTAAAATAGGAAAAACTTATTATAAAAACTCCTCAAAATAATGTCAAGGGAAAATAATAAAACACTTGTGAGCCCCTAGAAATAAAGACCGGAACCCCTTTCTTTTCAATGATGAGCGATCTACAGTCATCTAAAAAAAATTTAGAATATATTAAAATTAAGGCTTCTCCAGGATCTTTTTTTTTTTGTTAAAGGGGCTAAAAAGTATATTATTTTAAAGCTTGTCTTTCAATGTAAGGTCTTACAAAAAGGGGTTTCTCTATTTGACTTAATTATCGTACCCTGATCTTATCGGTGATTTTACTTTTTAAAAATTTTTCACAAGTAGATGGCTAAAGTTGTTGGTGTGTGTTCCCCCTCCATTTGCAGCGATTTTATTTTGCCATGGGTTTGCGGTTGGCGAAATGGCCAAAGCCCTTCCTTTACACATTCCAGCTGTAGACGAATCGTTCAAGTTTTGGGGTGTGTTCACAGGGCAAATTTGCGGCAACATAAGTCTTCCGCAATTGGGGATTTCAAACGGCGAAATTTGCGGCACGTAGGGGGTTTTTGGGTCCCGCTATACCGCGTACTCTGGGCGGGGGTGGGCTGGCAGCCCCCCCCGGGCCCCCTAGACATTCTTTTACAGTGCGTATTCGCCGCAAGTTTGCAGTCACTTATCTCCCTGCGGTACAAAAGGACGATTGTACGAACCCGGGGAAGCTATGGGTTGCTGTAAATTTTGGCGCGACCGCCGGTATTGGCTATTTCAACTACGTAAATTTCGGGGTACAGTGCGGCCCGAATTCGCCGGTTTTCCCTTTGGGAACGCGTAAACGTGCGACCCCGCGGCGGGGGGGGGGGGGCGGGAGCCCCCCGGGCCCCTTGACATGCATTACTCGCGAGGGATTGCCGAAGTAATTGACATTCAAATTTTCTCCCTGTGCATAAAAACAATCTATTTTTAAAGATGGGGGAAGGGGGCGTAATCCCTAATTTCCGTGATTTATGGGTTTCGTAATTTCGGTGCAAAATCTGTGAATTTTCGGCCAAATTAGCCGTGTGAACAACCCTTTAAACACAAAAACTTTTACGAAAAAGGACCGCGATTGTGTGTGTAAAATACTCTTAGGCTATGTTCACACGGCTTATTTACGACGTCATTGCAGGACTGATTTCGCCCCCAATTTTGCTGGGGGGGGGGGGGGGGGGGGGGGCGCTCGCCGGCCCCCCAGACATTCTTATCATGGGCTATCCCCCCAGTAAAATTGACAGTCACCGAAATTTTGGGGGGAGGAACAGAAATCCATAGTTTCTAGAGAACTTGGATTACCCAATGACTGGGAGATTTAGCCCGTAATTTGGCAGAAAAGGGGTGAATTACGGGGGAAATCCAACCAAAATAAGCCGGGAACATAGCTTAAAGCCAAAATAGCGCCGAAAAAACCAAAACCCAATTTTTCGTGGAACTACAATTTGGGTATGTTCACAACCCCCCCCCCCCTCGGGGGGGTTTTGGGAGTTGGGTATAGGGACCCCCCTTGATTATAGAAATGTTTTATCTCCCTGCGTGTACTATAGGATCGTATTGTATGCACGGGGAGAGGGGGGAACCATTTCTCTATGGGAATTGGTTTCCGTAATTTTGGGGCGCACTCGCTCATATTAGGCCAATACAACCGAAAAGCTGCCGAAATTCACAGTGTGAACTACCCGATTAAAAGTTCAAAAAATCTGGGTGGCGATGTTGATCCTAAATCCCCCCCCCCCCCTCCCCCCGCAGAATTTCACAGCAATGTGACCGGAGCAAGCATGCAGTCCCATGTAAATAAAGCGTCGCCATTGTTAAGGGGAAGTTCTTAAGATTTCCCACAGACTTAAATAAAAAATAAAATAGTAAAATTTTTTTTTTAAAATTTCAAGATTTTTTTTTTTTTTTTTTTGTCCCCCTTTTTGGGGGAGGAACATCCCCCAGAGAGAACCTGATCCTGTGCAGGCGGCCACCGCATTACGGTGATTAATCTTTATTTACCCCCCGGGAGGGTCGGGGGGATAAAATTGCGCCTCAGTTCGCCGGGCGGGCCCCCGGCCCGCGCTGATCAGCCATTATCCCGGCCCTATTTGCATTGCTCACATAGCTGGTTTCCATGGTGACGGAGAAATTCTAGGATGAGGGAATTTGGGCCAAATACTTCAACCTGTTCTCGTGTTTGCGCAGTTTAGAATTAATCATTGTCGGCGTCCTCGCTACCGCGCTAATGTCGCTGCCAGGACGCCTAATTACCCAGATGTTCAGAGCACAAACCGCCACGTTCTCGCTTCGATTTTACTGCAGAGTCTGGGGGCTCATTACAGCTGAAGAGGCGCCCGAAAAATGAAGTAACCAAGAACCCCAAATCCTCACCTGTGTGTAATAGGATGTCCATCAAGGTCTTAAGGGGCCAGAAACCACACCCTGTGTGATCAGCCTCTCCTCTTATATCAGTCACATAGGATGTAATGTCTCTGGTTATATCAGTAATGGAGCGTTATAAGAGGAGCAGCTGATATCAGTCACATAGGATGGAATGTCTCTGGTTATATCAGTGCTGGAGCGTTATAAGATGGAGAGCGGCTGATATCAGTCACATAGGATGTAATGTCTCTGGTTATATCAGTACTGGAGCGTTATAAGAGGAGCGGCTGATATCGTCACATAGGATGTAATGTCTGGGGGTTATATCAGTACTGCAGCGTTATAAGAGGGGGCTGATATCAGTCACATAGGATGTAATGTTTGGGGGTTATATCGTACAGAGCGTTATAAGAGGGAGGGCTGATATCAGTCACATAGATGTAATGTCTCTGGTTATATCAGTACTGGAGCGTTATAAGAGCAGCGGCTGATATCAGTCACATAGGATGTAATGTCTCTGGTTATATCAGTACTGGAGCGTTATAAGAGGGCAGGCTGATATCAGTCACATGGGATGTAATGTCCCTGGACACCGTGGCTTTGGAGATAAGTGACATAAGTTAGTAATCATGGGGGGCAGAGTGGTTTCAGTACTTCCTGTCAGCCATGTTCCTGAAGAGCACTGCAGTCTGTTTGCCCTCGGCCTGACATGGCTCAACTTGGTTATATCTGCTTCTGGGAAAGCTGGGTGACGGCCAAGATGGCTGTTGTAAACATGGGCTTTAAGGGTTAATGTCCGGTTTTCCGTTCCTATAGACTTTTTTTGGCGGCTCTATGGATTGGATGGGTGACAGGAAACACATCCGCCATTACAGCTGCCTGGAGCCACTCTGCTCTCTCGGGCTCCAGAACGGCCTCGGTGCTCGGAGGGGTGGATTTATTCGTCCTGCTTTGTGCTGTTTAGTGTAGATCAGGCATCCTCAAACTGCGGCCCTCCAGCTGTTGGGAAAACTACAACTCCCATCATGCATTTATATAATCCATAGCAATGAGCATCATGGGAGTTGTAGTTTCCCAACAGCTGGAGGGCCGCAGTTTGAGGATGCCTGGTGTAGATTTTCTCAGCTGTGGTGCCACCACGGAGGCAATTCGTACCTCAATTAAGACTTTATGGATTACCCCTGGGTGTGCCGCCCTTGTGCGGTTGGCGGTGCAGATGCCTCTCGCCCGTCTTTCTCCCTACGTTGCACAATCGCCCCAGAGGGCTGCACCGCAGCGAGATGTAAGGACGACGGCTTCTCAGCAGCCGAATACTGCAGATTACATGAGATTTAAGGCTCCCGCCGTGCACGACCAGGTTTTATTGAGGACTAATTACTGAACTAATGAAGTTTTCACACAGATCAGGCCGCACTTCATTAAAACTGCTTGCCCCAAGCGGAATATCTCCACATATGGCTGTGAGGCACTGCGGGGGCCGGGACCATTCAGGACCTGGCGCATGTGATGGGTCGGTTGCCATGGGTGACGCAGTCATGCTGCTCTGTTTTTCTGATATGCCACATAACTGCCGGCGTATAGCGACGAGCACATGTGTGCGCCACTATACGTCATGTGAACATACCCTACAGGTTACTTATAATATAATTTTAATGTGATGTTGGTTGTGGAAACCCTGAGACCATGACCGGGAGTTACTTTTAGGGGATGAGGCTGGTTGGGTAATGGAAGAGATGATTGGTCGGTTGCTATGGGTGATGCTGCTATGCTTCTCTTGCGCAGTTTTCTGGATATGCCACACAACCGTAATAAAATTATAATGTTATTTTTGTATAAATGGGGTTTACTCGGGGGCTTTGGGTTTCCATAGAGATATGGGGATAGGAACCCAACAGAAGTGGGAAGCGGAGGGTGGGTCGGTTGCCGTAGAGATACGGTGATAGGGACCGTACAGCAGAAACGGGATGTGGAGGATAGGTCGGTAGCCATGGGGATAGGGACCTACAGCAGAAGCGGGACGTGGAGGATGGGTCGGTTGCCGTAGAGATATGGGGATAGGGACCTACAGCAGAAGCGGGACGTGGAGGATGGGTCGGTTGCCGTGGAGATATGGGGATAGGGACCTACAGCAGAAGCGGGACGTGGTGGATGGGTAGGTTGCCGTGGAGCTAAGGGGATAGGGACCTACAGCAGAAGCGGGACCTAGAGGATGGGTCGGTTGCCACAGAGATATGAGGACAGGGACCGTACAGCAGAAGGGGGACGTGGAGGATGGGTCGGTTGCCGTAGAGATATGGGGATAGGGACCGTACAGCAGAAGCGGGACGTGGTGGATGGATCGGTTGCCGTGGAGATATGGGGATAGGGACCTACAGCAGAAGCGGGACGTGGAGGATTGATCGGTTGCCGTAGAGATATGGGGATAGGGACCTACAGCAGAAGTGGGGCGTGGGGATTTGGTCGGTTTTCCGTGGAGATATGGGATAGGGACCTTTCAGCAGAAGCGGAAGTGGGGATGGGTCGGTTGCCGTGAGATTAGGGGTAGGGACCTACAGCAGGAAAGGGGGCCAAGATATGGGTTGGTTGCCCAGGATATTTGGATATGATTGTACGCAAAGGGTAGTAGGTGGTGATCGGGTTTTTCCGTGGATATGGAGAAGGGACTAAGCAAAGGCGGGAGTAATTTGTTTGGAAGGAGAAATTGGGATGGGCCTAGCACATGGGCTGTGGATTGTCCTTGGGGGTTTTTTGGATATTATAACAGAACCCGTCACAAAGGCAATTGGCGATTTTGGGGCGGTTGCCGTGTAAAGTGGAAATGCCGTAACACAGGATTTCCAGACAAAAGAATGGTGTGTTCCATGGGTATCCCTTACTTGTTGATATGCCATGGACAAAAAATATTGTATGTCTTTTTCCTTCCTTTGATTGGAGAAGGGGAACTGGGAAAAGGTTAAACGGAGCAATTAGTGGGAAAATTTTATGACAAGTTTTGGGGAAGTTATTCATGGCAACCGTTTGGGAAAATTCTTTCTTTGGGAAATAACCCATAACAGTAAATAAAGGGTTTTATGTGACGTTCTGGTTTCTTGTTGACGCTGCTTCCGGGACTGTAGAGTGGGAGCAGTAACTTGCGGAGGATAAAGCTTGTTGGGTAATGGAAGATATGATGGGTCGGTTGCCATGGGTGACGCCGCCATGCTTCTCTTGCTTGGTTTTCTTGATAGATCACATAACCATAATTTATAATGTGATGTAGTTTTTTTGTTGCTGTGGAGACACAGGGAACATGACCGTACAGCGGGACCTGGAGGACGAGGCAGGATGGGTAATGGAGGGTCTGATGGGTCGGTTGCCGTGGGTGACGGCGCCATGCTGCTCTTGTTCGGCTTTCCTCATGTACCAGGAATAAGTTATAATGTGATGTTCTGGTTTCTTGTTGCCGTGGAGACGGGAGGCGCAGTCTCCGGGGAGAAAGTTGTTCCTGTAATCAGGAGGGGGGGGGGGGGGGGGTGGGGACGACCCACACGGGGGTTTATTACAAGGAAGTGGTCAGTTCTGAATTTCATCTATATGGGCGGCGGAGGGGGCTGTGTCGGACCGGACGATTTTCGTGGAGCCTCAGTCTTTTAATGTGTATTCCAAATGTTAATTTTAAAGGGGAAACCACACCCAATAGTCTCATAGCATTCTCCTTTAATGCGCCATCTCTCGCTGTTATCATCCCTGTCCAGTGAGATGAGCTGTAATCGGAGGCGGTCTCGCTGGATAACGATGCATATTGACCGTTTAGGGATCTGGGTAAGCCGGGTGACGGCCTCCTTTAAGGGCTGTGTGGTCGGCCATATTGGTGGTCACCTAACTTTCCTGGAAGCAGAAGGCTGAACAGAATATGCAACCACTTGCTAAAGATGATGATGGAGGTGGTGGGGGGGGTGTTGGTGCTGCATATGCAGTCATGGTCGCCAGGGCTGCCTTTAAAGGGGTTGTCTCACTACATTGATTCGTCCTGTTTTCTTGGTTTGATCTTGAATTCAGGGACGTGTTTACTGGCTTCTATTACGTGGCAGTAGTCAGGTTTGTAGCTATAGCAACCAGTGCTGGCAGCCCTTTCAGGAGAGGTCGAACAGGTCTGTAGCTATGGCAACCAGTGTTAGTAGCCCTTTCAGGAGAGATGGAACAGGTCTGTAGCTATAGCAACCAGTGCTGGCAGCCTATCAGGAGAGAATGAACAGGTCTGTAGCTATAAACGACCAGTGCTGGCAGCCTATCAGGAGAGATCGAATAGGTCTGTAGCTATTTGCGACCAGTGCTGGCAGCCTATCAGGAGAGATCGAATAGGTCTGTAGCTATAGCGACCAGTGCTCGCAGCCTATCAGGAGAGATCGAATAGGTCTGTAGCTATAGCGACCAGTGCTGGCAGCCTATCAGGAGAGATATAGTGACCTGAGAATAGGTAGGACACTGTTAATAGACACATCTAGCAAAGTGACTTGTTTTTGCAAGATCTTTAACATAAAAAGCAGCAAGTCTTGTAGTAAGACAACCCCTTTAAGTCATTTCAGGGCCCCATACAGCGGAAGCATCTGGGCCCCCTTACCAATTACCTATTCTTATCTTTCCCCCTGATGGCTGCTCTTATAGAGTCGTCTCCCCTGTATACCAGTTGTGTATAGTGGTGTAGGTAGGTATATAGTGTTTGTTCCTGTAGTGTTGTTTACACCGATTAGCCATAACATTGAAACCAGCGATTATCTGGTGATAGTGGACAGGAGAGGGGGGGAGGGGGGGGGGGTCATATTAGTTTTTGAAGTTGTGTTAGAAACTGGTAAAATGGGCAGGTGAGGTTGGAAGTGACGGATGAGGGAGAATATATGAGGGCTAGATGCCTGGGTCGTGGGCATTGAAGCCTTATTGTAATGGTGATGGGGGGAGGCTAGCCCGTCTGGTCCAATCCAACAGGAGAGACTGGATCACAGATTGCTGAAAAGCCTCTTGCCGGTCATGATGGAAAGGAGTCAGGACATACAGGGTGTTACTACATTGGAGTTTAAGGGGGTCCTGAAGCTGCAGAGCGGTCAGTGGGGCCCATGCTGTCCCGTCTACCACCAAAAGTGTCCACAGAGGGCATCAAAAGGAGCAAGAAGGGCCTTGTCTGAGAACCGTAGTGGCCAAAAAGGGGCGTCACAGAGATGGTGCCAGGATGCATTATGGGGAGAAAACAAGATGGCGGAGGCAGTGTGATGGCCAATGTTTTACGGGGGGGCCTTGCTCTGTGGCGGCCGGTGCATCGCTGCTTGGGAGCAGGATTGGATCATTATGGGGAAAAAGACAAGATTCGGAGGGAAATGTGAGGCAAGTTTTACTGGGGGGTCCTTGCATCATGTGGACGGCCAGGTGCATCGCTTGCTTGGGGACGACATGGTATTGGGATGCATTATGGGAAGAAGACAAGATGGCGGAGGCAGTGTGATGGCCAATGTTTTACTGGGGGGTCCTTGCATCATGTGGACGGCCAGGTGCATCGCTTGCTTGGGGTAGACATGGTATTGGGATGCATTATGGGAAGAAGACGATAGTGGGGGGCATGTGATGGGCACTGTTCTGCTGGGGTGTCCTGGCATCATGTGGGCGGCCGGGTGTGTCACTGAGAGATGGTGCCAGGATGCATTATTGGAAGAAAACTATAGTGGGGGGTTGGGTGCATGCAGCTCACTTGCTTGGGGTAGACATGGTATTGGGTTGCATTATGGGAAGAAGACAAGATGGCGGAGGCAGGGTGATGGCCCATGTTTTACTGGGGGGTCCTGGGATCATGTGGACAGCTGGGTGCGTGGCTTGCTTGGGGTAGACATGATATTGGGATGCATTATGGGAAGAAGACAAGATGGCGGAGGCAGGGGAGGCCAATTTTTTAAAAGGGGGGTTTCCCGGGATAAAGTGGACAGCCCGGGTGCGTCGCTTGCTTGGGGTAGACATGGTATTTTTGGGTGTTTTTTTGGGAAAAAACAAAGATGGCCCGGGGGCGGGTATGGGGCCCCTTTTTTAAAGGGGGGGGTCCTGGGATCATGTGGACAGCTGGGTGCGTTTTTTTTTTTGGGGTAAAACATGATATTGGGGGGGCAAATTTTGGGAAAAAGGCCCATAGTGGGGGCCGGGTGCATGCGGTTCACTTGCCTGGGTTAGACATGGTATCAGGGTGCATTATGGGAAGGGAAAACAAGATGGGGGAGGCGTTTTTGATGGGGGAAAGTTGCTAGGGGGGGGTTTCCCGGGGATCATTTGGGGGCGGCTGGGGTGCAACCACTTTTCCCCGGAGAGGAGAGAGTGCGGATGCACTGAAAGGGGGGGAAGGGCAAGATGGCGGGGGACAGTTGTAAGGTCGGTGTTTTTGTGGGGGGTTTTTGGATCATGTGGGGTGGCTTGGGGGCATCACTTACCTAGGAAAAAGATGGGGCCCGGAAAGCACTATGGGGAAGGGGACAAGATGGCGGAGGCAAAAGGGGATGGGCAATGTCTGTTGGGGGGTCGTGGTCAAGTGGGAGGGGCCCGGGGGTGTCACTGAGAGATGGGACCCGGATTTATTTTTGGAAAAAGAAAAAGATTGGGGGAAAAAGGGGAAATTTGGGGAAAGGGCAAAATTTTAAAAAAGGGGGGGGGGGGGGGGGGGGCGGGGGGGGGGGGGGGGGGGGGTATGGGGTCTTGGGGGGGGGGGGGGGGTGGGGGGGGGGGGGGGGGGGGGGGGGCTGGGGGGGGGACCCCAAATTGGGGGGGGGGGGGGGGGGGCCCCCCAGGGCACCAATTTTTTTCAATTTGGGGGGGGGGGGCGGGGGGGGGGGGGGGGCCCAAGCCCCCGGGGCCCAACGGGAGGGGGGGGGTTGGGGGGGGGGGAATTTGGGGGGGGGGGGGGGGTAATTTAGGGGGGGGGGGGGGGTTCCGTGGGGGGGGGGCTTGGGGGGGGGGGGCTTTTTGGGGGGTTTTGGGGGGGGGTTCCAATTTGGGGGAAGGGGGGGGGTGCCTTCTGGGGGGGGGGGAGGGGGGGGGTGGGGGGAAAAACCGGGGGGGGGGGGGGCCCTTTTTAGGGGGGGTCGGGGGGGGGGGGGGGGGCGGGGACGGGGGGAGGGGGGGGGGGGGGGCGGGACAATAAGTCCCCCACCCCCAAAAGAACCACCCTTCCCTCTTTTTGGAAGGCCCCAAAATTCCCCCCCCAGGGTTTGGGGGGGTTTTTTTTTTTGGGTTTTTTTTTAATTTTTTTTTTTTGGTTGGGGGGGGGGGGAACCCTGTTGTGTTTTTTTTAGGGACTTTTTTTTTTGTTTTTTGTTTACCTTTTTTTTTTGGTTTGGGGGATATTTTTTTGTGAGGTAAAAAGGGTTAATTAACCCCCCCCCACAAACCCCCCAAATTTCCCCAAAAGGGAAAAAAGGCCCCCCCCCCCCAAATTCCCAAAACAGGGAAACTTTACCAATGGGGCCCACTAAAAATTACCTTTAAACCCCCCAATTCCCCCTTTTAAAAAAATAACCAATTTCCCCTACTTAATAAAATAAAAACCCCCCCCCTAAAAATTTAAAACCCCCCCCCCAAATTTTCCCCGTGTGAAAAAAAAAATAAAAAGGGAAAAAAAAAAATAAATAAAACCTTTCAAAAAACCAAAAAAAAAAATAAATTAAAAAAAATTGGGCTCCCACCAACCCCAAAAAACCAAACCACTAAGAACAACCCCCGTTATTCCCGTTACTCCCCCCCCCCCCCCTTTGAAAACCCCAAATTTTCCCCCCAAAAAAAGGGTGGCCCAATCCAGCAAAGTTTTTGGGGGGGGGGGAAAGGAAAAATCTCACCCCCGAAAACCCCAAAATTAAATAACCCCAAACCCCCCCCAAAACCCCAAAAAAACCAAAACCCCCTTCCCCCAAAAAGGCCCGGGCCCCAAAATTAAGGGGACTCCCCCCAAAACCCTTCTAAAAGTATCAAAAGACCCCAAAAACAACTTTCACGCCCCCTAAAAAAGAACAACAGGAAAAGGGAAAAAAAAAAAAAAAAACGCCTTCTCCCCCACACATTGGGGGGGGGCCCACTTGGGATCCCCCCACCGTTTCCCCCCCCCTTTTTCTCATCCAAAAAAAAGGGGTTTCCCTCCCGGGGATTTCCAACGATAAATGGGGTTCGATGTAGAATTTAAAGAATCAGCCCACCAAAAAGGGGGGCCTTCCCACTTAAAATAAAAATAGGGGGGTGGGGTTGCATTCCTTAAAAACCAACCCAAAACTGATTGGGCTTTTTATATTAATATATATTAAAATATATATATATATATTTTTTTTTAAAAATTTATATTATATATATAAAAAATCCATAAAATAAAAAAAAAAACCCCCAAACCCCTCCCCCCCCGAATTTGTTTAAAAATCAAACCCCCCCGGCCCCTTTTCGTTATAACCCCTTTAAAACCCCCCCACGCCGGACCGCCGAAAACCCCGGTCTTAACTGGGAAAAAAAAACCCCGCTTCCCCCCCCCTTTCCTTTAATTGGGGGGGGGGGGGAAACGTGATTTCCCCTTGCGCACGCGTGGCCAGTATTTTTAAAAACCGCCTTGCCTTTTGCCCTTTTTGAATTCCCGAAAAACCCGGCCCCCGGGGTTTTCCCCCCCATTAACCAAACCGGGGGGGCCCCAAAAACCCCCCCTTTCCCCCCTTTCAACAAAAGGGCCCCCCCTTTTGCGGTATTGGGGGTGCCAGGACTTTTCCGCCCGGGCTACGCTTATCCATCCCCTTATACCACAATATTCCCAGGTAAAATTTTTTTAATAGGGTTTAAAATTAATGCCTCCCCCCTCTTAAAAAAAAAATAAAAAAAATAAAACAACCAAAATAAAAAATTTCCCATTCCCCCCAAAGGGTTAAATTTTAAATTTCCAGAATTTATATTTTTTTTACTGGGAAAAATTAAAAGGACAAAAAAAAAAATCTAGAGGAAACAAAACAAGCAAAAAAAAAAGGGGAAGCAAACCGAACAAAGGGTAAATTTATTAAAAAAAAAATATGTTGGGGGAAAAAAATATATGGGGTTAGACAAACCCTTTTTCCGATAACCCCCTAGAAGTCTAAAAATTAAACCCCTTCCAAAGAAAAGGTTTTTTTTTAATTTTTATTTTACAAAAAACACCCAAAGTAAAGGGTCTCATTCAGCCCCCTAGGGTGGACTGTCTCCAGCCTAAAGGTCCACTCAGTTTCTTTTCTTAAAAATTTTTTGTCCCAATCCCCCTTTTTCCCCCCCCCCATAAAAGGTGATTTTTAAATTTTTTCAATTATTGACAAATTTTAATTCCTAAAAAACTCCCCCTGATTTAACCCAAAAAAGCTGCGCCAAAGGGGTTTCCAAAAGCCCATTTTTGTATCCCCAAAGTTTCTCTCCCCAAAAGGGTTTTTTTTTTTTTTAAAGGGGGCTTTATGGTCTTTCCCCCCCCATAAATGAAGGGCCGTTTTTCCCCCCCTAAAAATAATATTCTAGATTGAATATAAAAAATTTCATTGGATTTGGGGGTTTTAAATTTATTTTATATTTTTAAAGTATGTTTGTATCTTTTTAAAAAAGGGAAATTGGGTTAAAAGTTTTAATTTTTTTTTTTGTGGGGGGGGGGGCCAATTTTGGTAATTTCTTTGTGAAATTTAGGTTCAAAGGGTTTCCCCCCCTTTTATGCTATACAGGGATTGAAAATTTTAAAAACCTGAAAAGGCAACGTAGCCCCTAAAATTTTAGGGTTTAGGTCACACATCTTCCCCCCGGAATCCCCCCTCTCCTGCACTTTCCATGTATTTCTCGTGAAGGAAGTTGTGTGGTGGGGATTTTATATATAGTGTTTGTGTATCCCCAGTGCATTGTGCACCATTTTGGGGTTTCAGATTATATATTTTTTGGTATCCCCCCGGGGGATTGTGGGACCAGGGGTAGCAGTATTTAAAGGTCGTGGGATTCCCCAAAGGGGAATTTTTGGGCCCCCTGTGTATGCAGTATATTTTAGGTTTTTTGTATCCCCCGATGGCATTGGGGGCCCCCTTTTATGTTTAAAAAAATGTGTATAAAAAGCTTTTTTTGGGGTATACCCGTTTTCATTGGGGCACCAAGTGTATTTCAGATATAAAGGTTTGTGTAAACCCCGTGCCCTTGTGACCCCTGTGTATGCAGGGAACAAAAAGTGTTTGTGATCCCCAGTGGGATTGGGGCAAACCCTGTAATGCAGGGATTAAATTTATGTTTTTGTGTATACCCGGTGCATTGTGCCCTTGTTGTGTATCGCAGTGGTTTGTGATCCCCCGTGATTGTGCACCGTTTTGGGTTACAGCAGTGTTTGTTAACCCGTGAATTTTCACCATGCTGTGTAAACAGCAGTGTTTGTGATCCCGGATTGTGCCCCATGTTAGTTAAACATTTTGTGTTTTTAAAAGGGATTTTGGGACCATGTGTATGGGTTTTTTAAAAGTGTTTGGTATCCCATGTTGTGCACCATGTGTATGCGGTATATATAGTGTTTGTGTATACCCAGTGCATTGTGCACCATGTGTTCAATAAAAGTGTTTGGTATACCCAAAGGGATTGTGCACCATGTGTATGCCGGGATTATTTTTGTTTGTGTATCCCCAGTGCATTGTGCACCATGTGTATGCAGTATATATAGTGTTTGTGTATCCCCAGTGCATTGTGCACCATGTGTATGCAGTATATATAGTGTTTGTGTATCCCCAGTGCATTGTGCTCCTTGTCTGTGTATATAGTGTGTATACAGCAGTGTTTGTGTATACCCAGTGCATTGTGCACCATGTGTATGCAGTATATATAGTGTTTGTGTATCCCCAGTGCATGGCACCGTGTATGCAGATATAAGGTTTGTGTATCCCCATGCATTGTCCCTTGTCGTGGATTGTGTGTATCAGCATGTTTGTGTTTTCCCCGTGCATTTTGCCCTTTTCTTGTATAAAGGTTTGTGTATCCCCAGTGCATTGTGCTCCTTGTCGGGTTAACAGCAGAGGATTTTTTTAATCCCCCGGCATTGTGCTCCTTGTCTGTGATACGCAGTGTTTTTATCCCCGGGGCATTGTACCATGTGAAAACAGGATTTAATATAGGGTTTTTGGGATCCCCCGTGCATTTTGCTCCTTGCGGGTTTTTCAGCAGAGTTTGTGTATCCCCCTGATTGTGCCCTTTGGGGATGCGTAAATATGTGTTTGGTTCCCCCCCCCCCCCTGCTTGGCCCCTTGTCTGTGTATACAGCAGTGTTTGTATATACCCAGTGCATTGTGCTCCTTGTCGGTGTATACAGCAGTGTTTGTGTATCCCCAGTGCATTGTGCTCCTTGTCTGTGTATACAGCAGAGTTTGTGTATACCCAGTGCATTGTGCTCCTTGTCTGTGTATACAGCAGAGTTTGTGTATCCCCAGTGCATTGTGCACCATGTGTATGCGGTATATATAGTTTGTGTATACCCAGTGCATTGTGCTCCTTGTCGGTGTATACAGCAGGTTTGTTACCCCCGTGCATTGTGCATTTTATTGTTCTTGTTTTGCCTCCCTGTTGGTTTCAGGGCGGTCCTGGTCCCTCCCCGCCCCCACCTGGCGCCCGCACACCTGGGTGTCATTTTTAACCCGTCATGTCCGCAGCTTGTGGGGGGTTGGGGGGTTGGGGACGTGGGCACGGGTGGTTTTGCTGTTTCCTGGAGGGGTCCGGAGGTGGGAGCGCTCGCATGTTTCCATCGTGTCGGTGCGGCGTCCACCCGCGTCGTTTAGTCATCTGCTTCACGGTTTCCTGTTTTTTCCCTCTGTCCATTTATTGATGGCTCCGTTCTGCGCTCTTGGGGAGGTGGGGGTGGCGGTTGTCGGCGCTGGGGGGGTGGGGGGTGGCGGTTGTCGGGGGTGGGGGGTGGCGGTTGTCGGGGGTGGGGGGTGGCGGTTGTCGGCGGTGGGGGGGTGGCGGTTGTCGGGGGTGGGGGTGGCGGTTGTCGGCGCTGGGAGGTGGCGGTTGTCGGCGCTGGGGGGGGGTGGCGGTTGTCGGCGCTGGGGGGGGTGGCGGGGTGGCGGTTGTCGGCGCTGGGGGGGGGGGCAGTTGTCGGCGCTCGGGGGGGGGGGGGGGCAGTTGTCGGCGCTCGGGGGGGTTCGGGCCGCACTCGTCGGGAGGGGGGGGGGGGCCGCACTCGTCGGCGGGCCCGTTGACTCCGTTTTCATTTTTTCGGGACAATATAAGAGACTAAAGCGGGGCGCCCGGTTGGCAGATGGGGGGGTGGGGGGGGCTCCCGGTTGGCGGCTGCGTGCGACAGTCCTACTGTTAGTTCAGTGTGGTTCTTGTGTCTTAGGGTCCTGCCAGTGGTGACTTGTTGCTTGGGGGGCCACCAGTGGCGGTTGATGGCATGTAGGCCAGTCTGAGGCGTGAGGTTGAAGGATGCCTCTCACCTCTGTACAGGGGTGTTCTCCTTATTTGCCGCATGTGTCGCCATCTTGAGCGCAGTTATCGTTCGGCGCAGTGAGGCCGCAGTGGCGGTGTTCTTCTTTAATTTGGCCTCTATTCCAGAATACAGGTCGCACCACACTTCACGCTTTGCCACCATGATGCATGGAGCCGCGCCTCGAAGCTCCTGTGTCCGACCGCGTCCATCATGGGGCAGAGTCCTTACAGATCTGCATCCATTGAGCCGGCCGGCGGCCATATTGTCACCCAGCTTAACCAGACGCAGATATGAAAGCTCAGAATACAGCGCCTTGGAGTCTGGCGGTTCCTGGGATCTGGTTTACCCGGGGTTAAGCGCCCGCTCGTCGGCCCCCAGAAGCTCTCGCATGCTGATCAGGAGGAGCCCCCCTGGGTGCTGGACTTGTCAGGATGTGGAGAGAGAACACATCTAGCTCTAAATCTCTTCTCTCTGAGGCCCGGAGCTTCCAGCAGCTGAAAGTCATTGCGGTCGCCCTTGGCGGAGATGTGGATTGAACGCTTATCCGCTCGGGCAGCCCCTCGTCTCTGTGATGGATGGGGTGACATTGTGAGCAGCGACATGCCGGGTTGTTTTTTATAAATTTCTTTGGTTTTTGCTTTTTTTTTTTTTTTACTCTTTTTGTTCCCCCACAATTCCTTGCTCTGCAGTATTCTCTTACATGTTCATCCTGAGCACCCTGATTGATGAATACAATCCCAGAGCTGCAGTTAAGACGGCAAGATTGCATGAGGGTCTATATGGAGAGAAGGGTTGAGGTTTGTCACCTGTACAAATATTGGAGGGAGTTAAAGGAAATTTATCGGCAATTTTTTTTGTTTTACTAATTAAAACCAGATACTGATACTTATTCTTTTCTTCGCTGTTTTTATTTTCTGATTGTAGATTTTTTAGTCTGTTGTCTGTATATGATTATGGGGGCGGCCATCTTGCCTGAGCTGCTTTTAACAGCATTTAGATAGATGCTTTACAGCAGCTTCATGGACATAGGAGCCTGTGAACAGGAGCAGACCCATTGACGTCTATAGGAGAGTGTTGTGGGCATGCTCTGTGACCTGGGAAGAAGTCATTGTGCAGGGAGGGGAGCGGGGGAGCTGTGACATATCCTATAGTGATTGGTGGCTCCTGTGTTATCTATATATAGGTGTTACCTGTCAGTGTAATCCTGCCTGTGATGAGAGGAGACTGCAGGGAAGTGATCTCTACAGAACAGGAGGTGTCAGTCTATAGTGAATGCTGGATCCCATGTTCTCTATACCCATTGGTGTCATCTTTTCAGTGTAATCCTTCAGATTTCTCTAAAGGAAGTGTCAGACTATTAGGTCTAGTGGCCAAAGTGAAAACTGCAGGATTTTAGGATTTTATAAAAATGATACCGATATAAATCATAAAAAAAACTAAAATTCTTAGTGTTCTTAACATAAAAACATGAGTTAATAGGATATTTTCTGATGACCCTTCCCTTTTAATCAGGTTTTCCAAGACTTTTAAAAACTTCCCTCTCACTGCACTAAAATAGAAACTTACCGCATACTTACCTCTCCCACCTCCATCCCCCACCCACCCTGGACTCATGGCATCACGTTCATGGATCACATGATGCTGCAGCTAATCCCTGACCTCCGTGGTCACATGCTGTACATGCAAACCAATTACTGACCTCTGTGGTCACATGCTGGACATGCACCAATCACTGACCTATGTGATCACATGCTGTACATGCACCAATCACTGGCCTCTGTGGTCACATGCTGTACATGAACCAATCACTGGGCCTCTGTGGTCACATGCTGTACATGAACCAATCGCGGGCCTCTGTGGTCACATGCTGTACATGAACCAATCACTGACCTCTGTGGTCACGTGCTGTACATGCAGCCAATCGCGGGCCTCTGTGGTCACATGCTGTACATGAACCCAATACTGACCTCTGGGTCACTTGCTGTTCATGCACCCAAATCGGGGGCCCCCTTTGGGGTCACATGCTGTACATGCAGCCAATCGCGGGCCTCTGTGGTCACGTGCTGTACATGCAGCCAATCGCGGGCCTCTGTGGTCACGTGCTGTACATGCGCCAACCCGGGGGGCCTCGTGGTCACGTTGCGGGACATAACCCAATTGCGGGCCTCTGTGGTCAGGCGTACATGCAGCCAAATCGCGGGCCTCGGGGCACTGCGTACAGCCCCAAATCGGGGCCTCGGGGTCACGTTTTAATGCACCATGGGGGCCCTTTGGCACGGCTGTACATGCAGCCAATCGCGGGCCTCTGTGGTCACGTGCTGTACATGCAGCCAATCGCGGGCCTCTGTGGTCACGTGCTGTACATGCAGCCAAATCCGGGGCCCTGGGGTCACTTGCGTACTCACCCAAAATCCGGGCCTCTGTGGCAGTGCTTAAGCAGCCAACGCGGGCCCTTTTGGTCCGTCTGTACAGCAGCCAATCGCGGGCCTCTGGGGTCACGTGCTTCATGCAGTACGGGGCCTCTGTGGTCAGTGTGTACAGCGCCAATCGCGGGCCTCGGGTCACGGCTGTACATCAGCCAATCGGGCCTTGATGGTCTCACGTGTCAGGGACATGCAGCCTGATCGGAGCGCCTTTTGGGCGTCATGGAGAGTGTTGTGGCATGCCTTAATGGGAGAATCATTGGCAGGAGGGGCTGTGACATCATCCATATGAGGGCCTCTGTGTTACGGTGCCTGTCATGCAGCCTGATCGAGGGAGCTCGGATGTGATCACGTGCTGTAACATGTCAGTCCATATGAGCTGGCCCTGTTCCTCTATACCCATTGGGCACCCGGTATCTCTTCTCAAAGGAAGTGCAGACTTTTGCGGGCGCAATAAACGCGGGACTTTGGTTTCAAAACATGCCGTATAATCATAAAAAAAACAGTACAATCGCGGGATTTTCTGTGACCCGTCCTTTTACATGCAGGCCAATTTAAACGCGCCTCACTGTTGAATTACGCATACTTACCTCCCCCACCAATCCCCGACCTCTGTTGGATCACGTTCTGATACATGATGCCAATCCCTGACCTCTGTGGTCACATGCTGTACATAAACCAATTACTGACCTCTGTGGTCACATGCTGACATGACCCCAATCGCTGACCTCTGTGTCACATGCTGTACATGCACCAATCACTGGACCTCTGTGGTCACATGCTGTACATGCACCAATCGCTGGCCTCTGTCCTGTGGTCACAACGTGCCTGTGTACATGGCAGCCCAATCGCGGCCTCTGTGGTCACGTGCTGTACATGCACCAATCGCTGACCTCTGTGGTCACATGCTGCGCATGCACCAATCGCTGACCTCTGTGGTCACGTGCTGCGCATGCACCAATCGCTGACCTCTGTGGTCACGTGTGCCGACACGCACCAATCGCTGACCTCTGTGGTCACATGCCGTACATGCACCAAATCGCTGACCTCTGTGGTCACATCCCGACACGCACCAATCTCTGACCTCTGTGGTCACGTGCTGTACATGCACCAATCACTGACCTCTGTGGTCACGTGCTGCGCATGCACCAGTACATGCTGATTGGCTGCAGCATCATGTGATCTGTGAACATGATGTCCTCAGTTGGGGGGTAGAGGTGGGAGAGAAGTGTTTTTTGGTAATTTTCTATTTTCGCACAGTGGGAGGCTTGTAAAAGGCCTTGTGGATTCAGGTTGGATGTGTCATGTGTTTTGGGCTCGGGCCCGTGTTGGCGGCTGAACTTGCCCGACTGGTTCCGTTCTAATCCTGCATCAACCACTTCCCATGAGGTCGACTATTTAACCCTTGATCTTCCATTGTGCTGCTGGAGGAGACGAGAGGCGCCGAACCTCCACGGGCAGGAACACCGTATGAGCCTTGGGGTTTCTTACAGTACCTTAGATTTAAAGGGCCATTTACCCCACAGTCCAGAGGTTATAGGCCGGGCCGGGTCACTTCTGCTCTGGAATTCGTAGACCATCTACAATGAAAATTTGCAAACATTCCCTGTAATTTCACAGCTGTGCACTGAAAGTAATGTCGTATCCGCTGAGCTCCCGAATGTTCTGGCTTCTGCATATGAATGGGGGTTTGAAAGCTATTTCCGTGCGGTAGTGGCTGATAACAGTTGGCAATAGCGGCTCAGTGCAGATGGACGGTCCCTCCAAGACGTTCCTCACTACTCGCCTTCGTTCTTCCATCACCCCCGCTCTGTCGGGGACTGGGTGTTGGAGGGTGTCCAGCCGGTGACGCCGGACTCCTGCACGAGGCTGTGACCGGCCGCCCGCCGTCTGTGACCAGATTTACTGCGTAATGTTGTATCTGCAGCCGCAGCTCAAGTGGGGTCTGGTGGTTTGTGTACAAGGTTTGTCAGACTCTCAAGTGCTCCCAAGTATCTTATGTAATAGACTGTACTAACATAGAGTCCCTCCTCCAAGGGCATAGCCGTCGCAGGCCGGAGCTGACCCCTTTGGAGTCGCGGCTAGCTGAGTCGCCACTATTCTCCAGTCACGCCAGAGCTGCAGCCCTTGTGCCCATCCCACTGCTCGATCTGTTACGTCCCAGGGTCTTCTGCTTTTCTCCCGTCCAGCCAGGGGCTGCAGTCGCCATTTTTGTGCTCCAGTCGCGGCCGAGCTGCAGTCGCCCTTTTTTTGCTTTCGCGCCATCAGGTCTTGTGCTCCAGTCACAGGGCCCGGGGCTGCAGTCGCCATTCGTGTTGATGGGCCCCTCTTTTCTTCAGTCGCAGCCGGAGCTGCAGTCGCCATCTTGTGCTTCAGTCGCAGCCAGAGCTGCAGTCGCCATCTTGTGCTTCAGTCGCAGCCAGAGCTGCAGTCGCCATCTTGTGCTTCAGTCGCAGCCGGAGCTGCAGTCGCCATCTTGTGCTCCAGTCGCGGCCGGAGCTGCAGTCGCCATCTTGTGCTCCAGTCGCGGCCGGAGCTGCAGTCGCCATCTTGTGCATTCACGCGGCCGAGCTGCAGTCGCCATTTGTGCTTCAGTCGCAGCAGGGAGCTGCGGTCGCCATCTTGTGCTCCAGTCGCGGCCGGAGCTGCAGTCGCCATCATGTGCTTCAGTCGCGGCCGGAGCTGCAGTCGCCATCTTGTGCTTCAGTCGCAGCCAGAGCTGCAGTCGCCATCTTGTGCTTCAGTCGCGGCCAGAGCTGCAGTCGCCATCTTGTGCTTCAGTCGCAGCCAGAGCTGCAGTCGCCATCTTGTGCTTCAGTCGCAGCCAGAGCTGCAGTCGCCATCTTGTGTTAGTCCAGCCGAGCTGCAGTCGCCATCTTGTGCTTCAGTCGCAGCCAGAGCTGCAGTCGCCATCTTGTGCTTCAGTCGCAGCCAGAGCTGCAGTCGCCATCTTGTGCTTCAGTCGCAGCCAGAGCTGCAGTCGCCATCTTGTGCTTCAGTCGCAGCCAGAGCTGCAGTCGCCATCTTGTGCTTCAGTGCGCCAGCCAGTAGCTGGCTCAGTCGCCATCAGTGCATCGGTTCAGTCGCGGCCGGAGCTGCAGTCGCCATCTTGTGCTCCAGTCGCGGCCGGAGCTGCAGTCGCCATCTTGTGCTCCAGTCGCGGCCGGAGCTGCAGTCGCCATCTTGTGCTTCAGTCGCGGCCAGAGCTGCAGTCGCCATCTTGTGCTTCAGTCGCGGCCAGAGCTGCAGTCGCCATCTTGTGCTTCAGTCGCGGCAAGAGCTGCAGTCGCCATCTGTGCTTCAGTCGCGGCCGAGCTGCAGTCGCCATCTTGTGCTTCAGTCGCAGGCCAGAGCTGCAGTTTGCCATCTTGTGCTTCAGTCGCGGCCAGAGCTGCAGTCGCCATCTTGTGCTGTAACTTCAGGTCTTCTGCTCCAGTCACAGCATAATATATTGTGCTTCACTCGCAGCTAAAGATGTAGTGTGAGAGATTATACCCGGGGAGGGGAGCTAGAATTATCGCCTCATAACATGAGATCGGGCCCCGACCCCCAGGAAACTAGAATAGCATTAGAAATAGTATAAATAATACCGCCATATAGCGGAGATCCCACATAGTAGTGTTAGGAGGCTGAAAGCCACATTGATGTTCCCTATGAAATGAATCCATGTTCTTGTACCTGTGCTAGCCATAGACGGTGCCCTCCTGAGCACGACTCTATTCTGCTCTATGGGAGTTCCCAGTACAGGGGAGCGCTGTGTTCTCTCCATTCTGTTCTATGATAGTTCCCAGTACAGGGGAGCGCTGTGTTCTCCATTCTGTTCTATGGGAGTTCTCCAGTACAGGGGAGCGCTTTGTTCTCTCCATTCTGTTCTATGATAGTTCCCAGTACAGGGGAGCGCTGTGTTCTCCATTCTCCTCTATGGGAGTTCCCAGTACAGGAGAGCACTGTGTTCGCCATTCTGTTCTATGGGAGTTCCCAGTACAGGGCAGCACTGTTCTCCATTCTCCTCTATGGGAGTTACCAGTACAGGGGAGTGGTGTGTTCTCTCCATTCTGTTCTATGGGAGTTTCTCCAGTACAGGGGAGCGCTGTGTTCTCCATTCTGTTCTATGGGAGTTTTCCAGTACAGGAGCGGTGCTGTTCTTCCCGCTGTACTAGGGGAAATTCCCAGTAGAGGGTGGGAGTTTTCCATAAGCTTGTTCATGATCTCCGTTCCAGAACATTGGAGGCCGTTGCTGTTCTCTCGCACTTCTGTACTCTTAGGGAATAGCAGATACAGGGGCTAGTCTCTATTTTTCCATGGATGTTCCAATCGGGGCCTGTGTTACATTCTGTTCTAGAGTTTACAGTTTACAATGGTGGTTTCATTCGTCCATAGCCAGTAACCTTGTACAATTCTTCCCTATGGGGCCCCTTTAAAGGGGTTTTTCTCAACTACAGGGATTGCTGCTCTTTATTAAGGATCTTCCAAATACAAGGGATTTGCTATGTTCTCCATTATCATTATCTTAACCTTACTGGTGCTGATATCCCTCTCTTCTATGGGTAGTTCCCTCCGGGGGTGCTATATCTACCATTCTGTTCTATGGTTCCAGTAAGGGAGCACTGGTTGCTATAGCTACAGAGTGCTGTTTATCCTTTTCCTCTATGGAGCCAGTACAGGGGAGCTTAGCTCAGACCTGTTTTCTCCCTGTTGCTGTCACTTTTTATGGAGTTTCCAGTACAGGGGACGCTGTGTTCTTGGGATCTCCCAGTACAGGGGAGCGCTGTGTCCCATTCTGTTCATGGGGTTCCCAGTACAGGGGAGCGCTGTTTCTCCATTCTGATCTATGGAGTCCCAGTATAGGGGTACGCTGTGGTTTCCCATTCTGTCCTTGGAGTACCAGTACAGGGATGCTGTGTTTTCCATTTGCCTATGGGAGTGTCCAGTACAGGGGAGTGCTGTGTTCAGCTGTACTCAGCACTTCCATAGAAGAGAATGGAGAGTCATGCATAAGCTTGATCAGATCTCCGTTCCGAGCCAACACTTTTGGGGGCCCGTTCCTGATATGCCATCAGCACCCCTATAACTCTTTGGCAATAGCACACTGGGCAGTCTATGCCCATGTCTGTACCTCCAATCCCCCTAGTTACGGTACGTGTATGTAGACTGCAGGTTTCACAATGTTGGTTGTAGGTGTCCCCTGCCATAACCCTGTACAATGTTCTTGCACCTATGTGGGCCCCCTAAAAGGGGTTGTCTCACTACAGGGATTGCTGCTTTTTATGTTAAAGATTTCCCCCAAAACAAGGCACTTTGCAATTTGTCCATTAACTTATCTTAACCTTCCTGTTCCGAATCCCCTTTTATGGCTGCTTTTTGCTCCTTGTTGCTTACTACGCCTGTTTGATTTTCCCTTTGTAGGCCCAGCGCGGTCAAGCTACAGACCTGTTGCCTTTTTGATAGGCTGCCAGCGCTGGTTGCTATAGCTACAGACCTGTTCTATCTCTCCTGATAGGCTGCCAGCACTGGTTGCTATAGCTACAGACCTGTTCGATCTCTCCTGATAGGCTGCCAGCACTGGTTGCTACAGCTACAGACCTGTTCAATCTCTTCTGATAGGCTGCCAGCGCTGGTCGCTATAGCTACAGACCTGGCTTCTACTGCAGCCTAGTGGAAGCCAGTAAACACGCCTCTGAATTCAAAATGAAACTGAGAAAACAGGACTGAGGTGAGATGAATCTATATATATTGAGACGACCCCTTTAAGCTCTGCGCCCTATATAACCTGGTCCGGCTCCTTTTCCATCATCCATGAAGATTGCTGTATGGCCTCGTCCGCTCCCCCTCCTGCTGCACCTGTCAAGGGTTTATTACCTCATTACCACTGAGGAAGTGCTCAATAATGCAGAATGTGAAGGGGGGGAGAGGAAATGATCCGAAGATAAACGACCTCTCCGGCCAACAAGTCCCGTGTGTGCGGGAACTGCTGCCCTGTGCAACGCCATGTAACCCCGGCCAACGCCACGTAACCCCAAACTCTGCCCTGTGCAACGCCACGTAACCCCGGCCAACACCACATAACCCCAAACTCTGCCCTGTGCAACGCCACGTAACCCCGGCCAACGCCACGTAACCCCAAACTCGGCCCTGTGCAACGCCACGTAACCCCGGCCAACACCACATACCCCCAAACTCTGCCCTGTGCAATGCCACGTAACCCCGGCCAACGCCCCGTAACCCCAAACTCTGCCCTGTGCAACGCCATGTAACCCCGGCTAACGCCACGTAACCCCAAACTCTGCCCTGTGCAACGCCATGGTAACCCGGCCAACGCCAAAGTAACCCCAAACTCTGCCCTGTGCAACGCCGCGTAACCCCGGCCAACACCACGTAACCCCGGCCAACACCACATAACCCCAAACTCTGCCCTGTGCAACGCCACGTAACCCCTGTGCAACGCCACGTAACCCCGGCCAACACCACAGAACCCCAAACTCTGCCCTGTGCAACGCCACGTACCCCCTGTGCAACGCCACGTAACCCCGGCCAACGCCCCGTAACCCCGAACTCGGCCCTGTGCAACGCCACGTAACCCCGGCCCGGCTGATCTGACCAGCGCCTCATCTCCAGGGTTACTGACCACCTCTCTGCGAGGCCGAGGCTACACACAAACCGTTTGTAGCAAGACTTTCCGGCTGCCGTCCACAGGAGCTAATGGAGAGCTCCAGTGTCGTCGCTCACTGATGACATCACGTTCATGGATCACATGATTCTGCAGCCAATCACCAACCTCTGTGGTCACATGGAGTACGGGCAGTCATGTGACTGCTGAAGTCAGTGATTGGCTGCAGCATCATGTGGTCTATGAACGTGATGTCATCAGTGAGGGGGAGGCTGCGCGCCAACACCACTGAGGCTCAGGGACAATGAGGATAGAGGTCTTGGAAAACCCCTTTAAAATGGGAAGATCTCACTGCAGGAAGTCTGTAGCCAATTTCTTGTCCTAGATTTTTTCTCTTTTTTTTTTTTTTTTTTTTTTTTCTGAGCGTCCAGCCATTATCCTGAAATGTTTGCAAAAATAAAACCCCCTCTGACCGCTGGGGTCACAGGGTTATTGCATTAGGTCGTCATTTATCCCTGTCGTCCTGCTATAACATGCTCTGTTATCCAAATCGGTACATGAATAGAATACCAGGAGGGCGGTGGAGACCGACTCACAGAGCAGTGGGTGGGCGCCTGGGCAGGCCTGGGGCTGCTGCTTAGGGTAAAAGGCTGTGGAAGAGAGAGAAAGCAAAAGACATGTACAATAGCCCTCGCTCCACCTCAGGATTGAGCCCAGTCTGACACAGGCACCCGGTGTATGATGTGCGCTCCTGGCTGTGCAGCCTCCTCAGCGCAGGGATAGGCCGCACGCCCACCATCCCCCTCCTCGGCTCTGCTGCATAATGAGGCCTATTGATTCTCACATCCCCGAGTTGTGACAAGGTTATTTTAATACATTGTGTGAATAGGAAGGATAATGAGCTCTGGAGACGGTGCCTGCCGCATCTATGGACGGGCGGCACCTGGACGCCCCCCCCCCCCCCCCACACACACACACACCACACACCACACAAGACGGGTGTCACCTGGACGGCCCCCCCCCCCCCACCCCCCCCCACACACACCACAAGACGGGTGTCACCTGGACGGCCCCCCCCCCCCCCACACACCACACACAAGACGGGTGTCACCTGGACGGCCCCCCCCCCACCCACACACACACACGCGGGTGTCACCTGGACGGCCCCCCCCCCCCCCCACACACACACACACACGACGGGTGTCACCTGGACGGCCCCCCCCCCCCCCCCCCCCACACACACACAAGACGGGTGTCACCTGGACGGCCCCCCCCACACACACACACACACAAGAACGGGTGTCACCTGGACGGCCCCCTCCCTACCACACAACACAAGACGGGTGTCACCTGGACGGCCCCCCTCCCTACCCACACACACAAGATGGGCGTCACCTGGACGGCCCCCCTCCCTACCCCCACACTAGACGGGTGTCACCTGGACGCCCCCCTCCCTACCCACACACACAAGACGGGTGTCACCTGGACGGCCCCCTCCCTACCCACACACACCCAAGACGGGTGTCACCTGGATGGCCCCCCTCCCTACCCAACACACAAGACGGGTGTCACCTGACGCCCCCTCCTACCCACACACACAAGGACGGGTGTCACTGGACGGCCCCCCTCCCTACCCACTACACACAAGACGGGTGTCACCTGGACGGCCCCCCTCCCTACCCACACACACAAGACGGGTGTCACCTGGACGGCCCCCCTCCCTACCCACACACACAAGACGGGTGTCACCTGGACGGCCCCCCTCCCTACCCACACACACAAGACGGGTGTCACCTGGACGGCGCCCCCCCCCCCCTCCCACACACACAAGACGGGTGTCACCTGGACGGAGCCCCCCCCCCCACACACACAAGACGGGTGTCACTGGACGGGGCCCCCCCCCCCCACACACACACAAGACGGGTGTCACCTGGACGGAGCCCCCCCCCCTCCACACACACAAGACGGGTGTCACCTGGACGGCCCCCCTCCCTACCCACACACACACGACGGGTGTCCCCTGGACGGCCCCCCTCCCTACCCACACACACAAGACGGGTGTCACCTGGACGGCCCCCCTCCCTACCCACACACACAAGACGGGTGTCACCTGGACGGCCCCCCCCCCCCCCTCCCACACACACAAGACGGTGTCACCTGGACGGCGCCCCCCCCCACCCACACACACCAGCCGGGTGGCACCTGGACGGCGCCCCCCCCCCCTCCCACACACACACAAGACGGGTGTCACCTGGACGGGCCCCCCCCCCCCCCCCCACACACACACAAGACGGTGTCACCTGGACGGCCCTCCTCCCCCCCCCCCCCCCCCCCCCACCCCCCCACACACACACACAGACGGGCGTCACCTGGACGGCCCACGCACGCACGACGGGCGTCACCTGGATGCCCCCATCCACACACACACACACACACACACACACACTAGACGGGCCTCACCTGGAGCGTCCCTCCGATCATGGTGCATGCTCACTTCAGGGGGGGGGCTGCGAGGTGGACACATTACTTGCCATACCCTCTGCAACCTGGCACGAAATTGAATCCCCATACCCTCTGCTACCAGTCATGTAATTGCATCCCCATACCCTCTGCTACCAGTCATGTAATTGCATCCCCATACCCTCTGCTACCAGTCATACATTAGAACTCTCTGCCCCCTTTGCTAACACTCATATAATTAAAACCAATGTCTTACTATATCCTCTGCTACCTGTCATATGACCCCCCTTTGTGCAGGTTCCCCCACCTCCATACAGCTCAGGGCTGGTCTCCGGTTTTGCACAGGCTGCGGCGCTTGCAGCCTGTGATCACTTAGTCCCTGTGAGTTGGGGATTAGGGTGTTAGGCCGTCCCTGCGGCCGTGCCGTCCCATGTGATCAGCTTACAAAGCATTTGCCAACATGAAGGGGGTGCTTACAATTTAGGTCATGAGCCGAAAAAGCTTTCCCTCCTGGGAGAGAATTAAAGCCACAAATCCGATTCTGCCAGAAAGCAGAAGATGAAAACCTAATGGACCCACCGTGTTCTGTGCGATCCGCCGCCATGACCGCCGCCCCCGGGCACCCGTCCTCTTCATCCCCTTGCGGGTGTGCGGTGTCTGTGCTGGGCACCTCGCAAATTCCTGTGCAGGATAAGTAATGTATGTACACAATGACTGCACCAGCAGAATAGTGAGTGCAGCTCTGGAGGATAATACAGGATGTAACTCAGGATCAGTACAGGATAAGTAATGTATGTACAGTGACTGCACCAGCAGAATAGTGAGTGCAGCTCTGGAGGATAATACAGGATGTAACTCAGGGTCAGTACAGGATAAGTAATGTATGTACAGTGACTGCACCAGCAGAATAGTGAGCGCAGCTCTGGAGTATAATACAGGATGTAACTCAGGATCAGTACAGGATAAGTAATGTATGTACAGTGACTGCACCAGCAGAATAGTGAGTGCAGCTCTGGAGTATAATACAGGATGTAACTCAGGATCAGTACAGGATAAGTAATGTATGTACAGTGACTGCACCAGCAGAATAGTGAGCGCAGCTCTGGAGGATAATACAGGATGTTACTCTGGATCAGTACAGGATAAGTAATGTATGTACAGTGACTGCACCAGCAGAATAGTGAGCGCAGCTCTGGAGGATAATACAGGATGTAACTCAGGATCAGTACAGGATAAGTAATGTATGTACACAGTGACTGCACCAGCAGAATAGTGAGCGCAGCTCTGGAGGATAATACAGGATGTAACTCAGGATCAGTACAGGATAAGTAATGTATGTACACAGTGACTGCACCAGCAGAATAGTGAGTGCAGCTCTGGAGGATAATACAGGATGTAACTCAGGATCAGTACAGGATATGTAATGTACGTACACAGTGACTGCACCAGCAGAATAGTGAGTGCAGCTCTGGAGTATCTTACAGGATGTAACTACTTTAACTGCTGTCATCCCTTCATAATTTATCTCTGTGGTGAGCAGAGGATAATGAGTGTTCTCCTGCATAGACTTTTGCCTGTACAGTGGTTTCCTTCTGCTCTAAATATCTTGGTTTCTCTCTTTCAGGCCCTTGCCGCTAATGCCGCCTCAGGGTTTGCAGTGTCCGAACCACAAGTTGCGATGTTCTGCGGTAAATTAAACATGCATGTAAATGTTCAGACTGGAAAATGGGAGCCCGATCCTTCAGGAGGCAAGAGCTGCTTCCAAACCAAGGAAGAGATCCTGCAATACTGCCAGGAGGTAAGCGGGGGGGCCCTTCACCTGCTTGGGGTTAGGGCGAGCAATCTGCACTCGACAGTTCAGTGATGTCCTTCTGCTCTCTCATCCAGGTGTACCCCGACTTCCAGATCACCAACGTGGTGGAAGCCAATCAGCCGGTGAGCATCGACAACTGGTGCAAGAAGGGCAAGAAGAACTGCAAGGGGCACAGCCACATCGTCCTGCCCTACAAGTGTCTGGGTAAGTGGCCGCCATACTGCCAACCATGACTGCGGCTGCTGTGATCGGCACAGGACCCCGAGGGGGGCCGGGAATTTTGTGCTGCACCGCTCTGTGAGCCTGCACAACCAATCGTGACTCTCTGCAGTGGCGACCACAGCGGCTGGTGCGCTTAGCACTCCAAAAACAGGTTAAGGGGGTTTTGCCACAAAGTAAAATTGACGTGGGAAGCTTGCAAATGAAATAAACATTTTCACCATTCATTATTATTTAAAATTCTGCACCATTTTTGTCTTAGCTGCTCCTTTAGGGATCCATTGTTTACAGCTCGTCTCCAGGGGATACGACCAGGGCTGTGAGCTCCTCAGTCCTGGTCGCACATGCTCAGACATCACCTCTCCTCTCAGGCAGCTACTGAGTTTTCAAACCCCAGGTGCTGTCATTCTACTCCCGTCCGCTGTACTCCTTAGTAATCACACACACTCGCTGCTGAGCGAGTGTTCAAACCCAGGTGCTGTCACTCTACTCCCGTCCTCTGTACTCCTTAGTAATTTGTCAAACAGTGCAAATAAATAAAGAAACCTCAATGTATATGCATTGATAAAGAGAGAGGACAAAAAAAACAGGTTTGGTTTCTGCAGGGATTTGAACCTAGGACTCTTGTGCCTGGAGGCAAAAACTTTACCTCTCAGCTACTCACAATGCTTTACATAAACAGACCTTTCTTTGACTAGAGAGTGGAAAGGCCTGGTGATGTCATCCTGCTGGGTCACATGATAGGCAATTCAAACAAATCACACACGCCCCCTTCTGAATGATAAAATCACGCAGAGCTGAAGAACTGGATGCAGGAGGTATAAAATGAGATCGTGACAAAACCCCTTAAATTTTAAAATTAGAGTTTGAGCCCTAATAGGCACCACTATGAATGACAAACTCTGCAGCGCTGTGGAATAGAACGGTGCTATAGAAATGAATAACTATATGCAACCCTCTAAATTTCCCACAGACCGAACCGTTCTTGAAAATCTCCCAAGTTTCAGCTCGTATCCCAGGGCACCTGTAAAACTCCGGTTCTAGCAGTTGCCCCTTCCCTATTGGGATTCACGCTCTTTGTGCTGCCAGAGACAGCAGCACAGTTTGGTCAGAGCCTCCGCATAGAGTGCGGGGGTTGTCGCACTGATTTTATGTTCCGTGGTCACTCAGGAGTGTCGCCTCCCGCAGATCTCGCGTGTCCGGCGCATGCGGCTTCTGTTAGGATGGAGAGAAGAAACCCATTGATTATGTATGAGGCGTCCGCAGGAGCCGATGTAATAATATAACGTCGCCTGTGATGCAGCTGCGCGGCTTTATCAGGATTACAGGACGGAGGCGCGATTCTCCCGATAAATCCCAGTAAATGGGAATCTTTGGAGATAAAAATAACCTGGATCTGGCAGCTACTTTATTAAAGGGGTTGGTAAGGAATTTCCAAAATCTCTCTCCCACTGCGCTAAAATTCCCCCATACTTACCTCTCCTATCACCATTGTTCAAGCAATGCCGGAGCTCCATTGTACACCCTCCCGGTCTCACTGAGGTCATATGCATAGATCACCTGGTGCTGCAGCCAATCGCTGACCTCTGTGGTCACATGCTGTACATTCACCAATCGATGACCTCTGTGGTCACATGCTGTACATGCACCAATCACTGACCTCTGTTGTTACATGCTGTACATGCACCAATCGATGACCTCTGTGGTCACATGCTGTACATGCACCAATCACTGACCTCTGTGGTCACATGCTGCGCAAGCACCAATAGCTGACCTCTGTGGCCACATGCTGCGCATGCACCAATCGCTGACCTCTGTGGTCACATGCTGTACATGCACCAATCGCTGACCTCTGTGGTCACATGCTGTACATGCAGCCAAGCACCGACCTCTGTGGTCACATGCTGTACATGCACCAATCACTGACCTCTGTGGTCACATGCTATACATGAACCAATCACTGCCCTCTGTGGTCACATGCCGTACATGCACACCAATCCCTGACCTCTGTGGTCACATGCTGTACACGCACCAATCCCTGACCTCTGTGGTCACATGCTGTACACGCACCAATCCCTGACCTCTGTGGTCACATGCTGTACATGCACCAATCACTGACCTCTGTGGTCACATGCTGTACATGAACCAATTACTGCCCTCTGTGGTCACATGCTGTACATGCACCAATCACTGACCTCTGTGGTCACATGCTGTACCTGCACCAATCACTGACCTCTGTGGTCACATGCTGTACATTGCACCAATCGCTGACCTCTGTGGTCACATGCTGTGCATGCACCAATCGCTGACCTCTGTGGTCACATGCTGCGCATGCACCAATCGCTGACCTCTGTGGTCACATGCTGCGCATGCACCAATCGCTGACCTCTGTGGTCACATGCTGATTGGCTGCAGCATTATGTGACCCATGAATGTGATGTCATCAGTGAGGGACAGGAGAAACTTTAAAGCTCTGGTGGTAGGTAGGAGGCTTTTGAAAGTCTTGGAAACCCCTCTAATATCTGCGCCTGGGTAAGCTGGGTGACATCCAGGGGACCCATGTCACAGCTTCCATCCTGCTTTCCTGGGATCCTGAAGCGAATCTGCAGCTGTAAGAGGGTGGGGTGTGAATCACTAACAGGTCAGGTTTTAGGGAAAGCTTTGCTGCAATGTCTTTCTGCCCGGACGTCCATCATCCGACAGATCTCCTCGTCTCCGCTCTTTGACCCCCTCCCTTTATTCTTTTAAGTAGGGGATTTCGTCAGCGACGTCCTCCTGGTTCCTGAGAAATGCAAATTCTTCCACAAGGAGCACATGGACATGTGCGAGAGCCACCAGCACTGGCAGAACATGGCCCGGGAGGTAAGTGCCCGAAAGCCAGCGGGGGCCAGAAACTGCTGAAAGGACTAAGAACCAAATCTGTGTAAAAATTCTTCAATTTTCCAGTCTATAGTTCAGCAGTTATAAACAGTTTTTAAGATCTCTGCTTGCTGTCAGTGAATGCCAGCATGCCTAACAGATGAGCATTCCTTCTGCCCTTGCTACACGGTGACCAGCTGTCCACCTGTGCAAGTCAGACCGGATCAGGAAAGCGTTCCAAATGCTGGATATAGCAATGTTACCATTTGCAGATAGCAAGCAGAGATCCTGAAAATGGCTTACAATTCTAACCTTGTATATGTACAGCATTTGAAACGCCAACCTGATTCTATCTGACCTGCAGAGGTGGAGAGCTCGTCACAGTGTAACAGACAGGATCATGGTGGCGTTTCAGATGCTGGATATATCAGTGTTACAATACCATTTTCAAGATCTCTGCTTGTTGAGTGCAAGTGGTAAGATTACTTACATTTCGCTTTTGTAACTCCACTCTAATCCTGTCTGTTACACTGTGACAAGCTCTCCACCTGTGCAGGTCAGACAGATATAAGCAATGTTTCAAATGCGGTTTAACTGTAAGCCATTATCAGGATCTCTGCTTGCTGTCTGCAAATGATAATATTGCTATATCCAGCATTTGGAACTCTTCCCTGATCCGGTCTGGCTTGCACAGGTCAGACCGGATCAGGGTGGTGTTTCAAATGCCGGATATAAGCAATGATACACCTGTAAACCATTTCAGGATCTCTGCTTGCTGACTGTAAATGGTAGGGTTGTTTTGTACATATGATGAATTTGAAAACTCACCTGATCCGGTCTGATTTGGAGCAGATGAATAGCTCATCACCGGATAACAAGGTCACAAGCAATTTTTATTCTCTGAATGTGAATGTTTGCTTTCACTGATTGCAAGCAGAGATCTTGAAAATGGTTTACAATTGTGATATTTTATATCTAGCCTTTCGAGTGCCATCCTGATAGATGGATAGCTCGTCACAAAGTCGAGAGGAATTTTCATCCTCTGTCTATAAGAATGTGTGCATTCACTGACTGCAAGCGGAGATCCTGAAAATGGCTTACAATTCTAACCTCGTATATGTACAGCATTTGAAACTCCAACCTGATTCTATCTGACCTGCAGAGGTGGAGAGCTCGTCACAGTGTAACAGACAGGATCATGGTGGCGTTTCAAATGCCGGATATAAGCAGTGTTACAATTCGTAAACCATTTTCAAGATCTCTGCTTGCTGAGTGCAAGTGGTAAGATTGCTTACATTTAGCTTTTGTAACTCCACTCTAATCCTGTCTGTTACACTGTGACGAGCTCTCCACTTGTGCAGGTCAGACAGATATTACAATGTTTCAAATGCTGTTTAATTGTAAGCCATTTTCAAGATCTCTGCTTGCTGTATGCAAATGATAATTGCTATATCCAGCATTTGGAACTCTTCCTTGATCTTCTCTGGCTTGCACAGGTCAGACAGGATCGGGGTGGAGTTTCAAATCCCGAATATAAGCAATGTTCCAATTGTAAACCATTTTCAAGATCTCTGCTTGCGGAGTGCAAATGGTAAGATTGCCTACAACTAGCTTCTTTAACTCCACTCTGATCCTGTCTGTTACACTGTGACGAGCTCTCCACCTGTGCAGGTCAGACAGATATATGCAAATGCTGTATATGTACAATGCTAGAATTGTAAACCATTTTCAAGATCTCTGCTTGCTGTCTGCAAATGATAATTGCTATATCCAGCATTTGGAACTGTTCCCTGATCCTGTCTGGCTTGCACAGGTCAGACTGGATCGGGGTGGAGTTTCAAATGCCGGATATAAGCAATGTTACAATTGTATACCATTTTTAGGATCTCTGCTTGCTGACTTAAAATGGTAGGATTGTTTTGTACATATGAAGAATTTGAAACTCCACCCTGATCCTGTCTGATTTGGGACAGGTGAATAGCTTATCACTGGATAACATGGTCGCAAGCAATTTTTCTCTGAATGTAAATGTGAATGTTTGCTTTCACTGATGGCAAGCAGAGATCTTGAAAATGGTTCACAATTGTGATATTGTTTTATATCTAGCCTTTCGAGCGCCACCCTGATGCTGACAGGTGGATAGCTCATCACAAAGACGAGAGGAATTTTCATCCTCTGTCTATAAAGAATGTGTGCTTTCATTGACAGCAAGCAGAGATCTTGCAAATAGTTTACAATCATAACATAGTTTTATATCCAGCCTTTTGAGCTTCACCCTGATCCTGACGGAGGATGAAAATTCTTCCTGACTGTGACAAACTATCCACCTGTCTATATAAGAATGTGTGCATTCACTGACAGCAAGCAGAGATCTTGAAAATGGTTTACGATTGTAACATAGTTTTATATCCAGCCTTTCGAGCTTCACCCTGATCCTGACAGGTGGATAGTTTGTCACAGTCAGGAAGAATTTTCATCCTCTGTCTATGTAAGAATGTGTGCGTTCACTGACAGCAAGCAGAGCTCTTGCAAAATGAGGAATTGCAATGGAAAGTATATTAGAAAGCGCGTAATGTCCAGCAGGTAATCGCGTATTTTGCTCCTCGCAGGCCTGCATGACGGAGGTCATGGTCCTCCACAGTTACGGGATGCTGCTGCCCTGCGCCGTCGACCAGTTCCGCGGCACAGAATACGTCTGCTGCCCGCAGGCTAGGAAGATAGAGGAGCCTCTTACCAAGGATGACGACGACGACGAGGATGATGATGACGATGAGGAGGAAGAGGAAGAAGAGGAGGACGACTATGACTCTTATAAGAGGTGAGTGTCTGCCGCTGCGCCCGCACCGGTTGCCGAATGTGTCAGTGTTTTTTTTGTTTTTTTTTTTGTTCTGATGAAGTTTTTCCTCCGGTCTCCAGCGAGTTCCCCACCGAGGCCGAAATGGAGGACTTCACTGCTGCAGCAGAAGACCGGGAAGAGGAGGTGGAAGATGAAGACGACGTCGTAGAAGACCGCGATTATTATTACGACAACTACAAGGACGAGGACTACAACGAAGAGACGACCGCGGAGCCCAGCAACGGCAGGACGCTGTCCGACAAGGACATCATCACAGACGTGAAAGGTGAGGCCCAAAGACGTGGCCGCCGAGTAGAGCACCCGTCCCGGCCTCGGCCTGCTCACACAGCTGAAGGTTTGTTACAATGTAGCTGCCGCACAAGCACGGATAGGTTTAGGCTATGTTCACACGGCGTAATTGCAGGGCGTACAGTACGTCCGCAATTACGGCTGGTGTTAGGGAGTCACGCTGATACGCGAGTACTCCCGCGGTATTGGGGGGGCAGCCCGCCGGCCCCATTCACGTTGATTACTCGCGGCGTGTATTCGCCCCAAGTAATTGACGTCACTTATCTCCCCGTGCGTCGTATTGTACGAGCTGGGGGGACGAGGCGTAATCCATATTTCTGAGAGCTGTGGATTTCGGCGCACATCTCGCCCGTATTAGAGCGCAAATACATGGAGAAATGCGTGCCGAAATCTCCCCGTGTGAACATAGCCTTAGCCCACAAGCTGAAGGCTCCGGCCTGCAAAACGCATTGTAACGAACCCGCAGCTGGGTGAGCAGGTCAGGATGGCTGCTTGCAGTCGGTGGATCTGGAGGCTGGAAAGGAGAACCGGTATGGCAGGTGGAGGATCTTGACCAGTGTATCGGAGTTTGTAAGGAGACACTGTTTCAGGATGCATCCCTCCCAGTCTCCGTTCACTGACCGCAAGCGGTGGAATTAAAACAGTGTTTTGGTAATTTACAGGTCATGACAAAGGGACCTTCCACAGAGTGAACTTGATCTGATTGTGTGAGGTTGCATTGAATTGGACAGGGGGCACTTAATTTAACCGATCCTTTGTGATGACTATTTTTACCTCCAGCAGCTGTCGGCCACACTAATATATCCCAAAGTGTAGTAATAACAGGTTTGGGGGTTTGGAAGGGAGTCAAAAAGATGGAACAGAAAGTATGTTTCAGAATATGGCAGCACGCGTTAGTTGGGGTTAAAGGGGTTGTCTCACTACATTGATTCATCTCACCTCAGTCCTGTTTTCTTGGTTTCACTTTGAATTCAGTGGTGTGTTTACTGTAGAAGCCAGGTCGTAGCTATGGTAACCAGTATTGTCAGCCTATCGGGAGAGGTCAAACAGGTCTGTAGCTATAGCAACCAGTGCTGGCAGTCTATCGGGAGGGATCGAACAGGTCTGTAGCTATGGCGACCTGGGGAGCTGATGCAGCCCATACAAGAGGGGATATCTAGGAATAGGTAGGACATTGGTAATGGACACATATTTCAAAGGGACTTGTTTTTGCAGGATCTTTAACATAAAAAGCAGCAATCCCTGTAGTGAGACAACCCCTTTAACGGGTACAAGGATATGGCGAGGAGGCGGCGATGGGGATGTGCGGATGTAGAACATGAGGGTGGAGGGGAGATGTGACAGTGATGGTTGGGGGGATATTGGGGAGGTATTGTAATGATTGGAGGGAGAATGTGTTGATTAGAGGAATCGTGGGGATCATGATGGACTGTGGTGATTAGGAAGGGATTGTGATTGGGAAACGTCGATCGTAATGGGTATCATGATTGATTGGAGGGGAATTGTGGTGATTTGGGGTTTATGGGGATCACAATTGATTGGGGGGATTGTGGTGATTGGAAGGATTGGGGGGATTGCAATTGATTTGACGATTGGTAGAATCGTATTTGACTGGTGATTAGGGAGGGATTGTGCTTGGGGAAACGTGTGGATTGTAATGGGTATCATGATTGGAGAGGGAATGTGGGGATCGCAATTGATTGGGGGGGAATGTGGGGATTGCAATTTGGGAGGGTTTTGACGATTGGTAGAATCGTAATTGATTGTTGTGATTGAGTGGTTACGATTATTGGAGGGATCGTGGGGATTGAGGCGATTTGACTGCGATTTGCAGGGATCACAGTGAATGTGGCGATTTGTGATTGGGTGGTTGCGATTAATTATTGGAGAGCTTATGGGGATTGAGGTGATTTGACTGGATCGCGGTGAATGTGGGGATCGCGGTGAATGTGGCGACTGATAGTGGGGATCGCGGTGAATGTGGCGACTGTGATGATCCCGTGATCGCGGTGAATGTGGCGGCTGTGATGATCCCGTGATCGCGGTGAATGTGGCGGCTGTGATGATCCCGTGATTGGTTTCCCCCATGTCCCTGGATCTCCCTGCTCATTGTCACCCGTCTTCTCACAGCTGTCTGCTCCCAAGAGGCCGTCACCGGTCCCTGCCGCGGCATGTTTCCTCGCTGGTACTTCGACTTCCACCTGAAAAAGTGCGTGCGCTTTATATATGGTGGCTGCGGCGGCAACAGGAACAATTTTGAGTCTGAGGAGTATTGCATGGCCGTGTGTAAAGTGACCCGTAAGTGCGGCCGGCGCTCACCAGGACGATTGTGGTGCAGCCGCCTCCTGTCTGTCACACCCTTTACATGCCGGAGATGATTTCCAATTACTAATCGCTGCACTAAGCGCATTTCTCTTCGCATGGCAAATAACGTGACTACCAAAGTGCTTCTCCCTGAAATCACAGGGTTAACGTGCGCAGCACCGTGTCTGCAGCTTCCTGATGTCGCTGCTCCTCGCTGTTGTCTGCTTTCTGCGTCGTGTCTGTCCGTGGCTCAATCTACGCATAATCCAAGATCTGCTTCCCTCTGAGTTACAAGTGTGTGAGGGGGCGTTCTGCAGAGTCCAGATCGTGGGCCAGAGAATGTGTCCCTCTCTTCACCCCCAACCTGGGTCATTGAGGTGCAAATTGTGATGGTTAGAAGATTAACTTCATTAGGAACAAGGAACGGGTCACATCGAGCAGTAGAATAGTGAGTGCAGCTCTGGAGTATAATACAGTATGTAACTCAGGATCAGTACAGGATAAGTAATGTATGTACACAGTGACTGCACCAGCAGAATAGTGAGTGCAGCTCTGGAGGGTAAACAGATGTAACTCAGGATCAGTACAGGATAAGTAATGTTGACACAGTGACTGCACCAGCAGAATAGTGAGTGCAAGCTCTGGAGGATAATACAGGTGTAACTCAGGATCAGTAAAGGATAAATAATTTTATGTACACAGTTTACTGCACCAGCAGAATAGTGAGTGCAGCTCTGGAGGATAATACAGGATGTAACTCAGGATCAGTACAGGATAAGTAATGTATGTACACAGTGACTGCACCAGCAGAATAGTGAGTGCAGCTCTGGAGTATAATACAGGATGTAACTCGGGATCAGTACAGGATAAGTAATGTATGAACACAGTGACTGCACCAGCAGAATAGTGAGCGCAGCTCTGGAGTATAATACAGGATGTAACTCAGGATCAGTACAGGATAAGTAATGTATGTACACAGTGACTGCACCAGCAGAATAGTGAGTGCAGCTCTGGAGGATAATACAGATGTAACTCAGGATCAGTACAGGATAAGTAATGTATGTACACAGTGACTGCACCAGCAGTAATAGTGAGTGCAGCTCTGGAGTATAATACAGGATGTAACTCGGATCAGTACAGGATAAGTAATGTATGAACACAGTGACCCGCACCAGCAGAATAGTGAGCGCAGCTCTGGAGTATAATACAGGATGTAACTCAGGATCAGTACAGGATAAGTAATGTATCTACACAGTGACTGCACCAGCAGAATAGTGAGTGCAGCTCTGGAGTATAATACAGGATGTAACTCGGGATCAGTACAGGATAAGTAATGTATGAACACAGTGACTGCACCAGCAGAATAGTGAGTGCAGCTCTGCAGGATAATACAGGATGTAACTCAGGATCAGTACAGGATAAGTAATGTATGTACAGTGACTGCACCAGCAGAATTGTGAGTGCAGCTCTGGAGGTTCATACAGGAGGCTTAGTACAGGATAGGTAATGTATGTACACAGTGGCTCCAGAGCCCTGCTCACTATTCTGCTGGTGGAGTATAATACAGGACAGTATAGGGTAAGTAAATCTCTGTTTTTCCTTTACATTTAGTGCATATTCCCCGATGCAGGCACTAGATGGGCCTATAGGGTGACATTAGTTATATGGCGATCAGGCGAGCCTCCGATTGGCTTTCGTACGGGCCTGTATATGTAAGTGCACTGTAACACAGTGAGGTATACAGTAGTGAGGTGATTACGGGATCCTGTACATTTGCTGCATCTGTTGGGTCTGGGTCCTGTTTACTTTGGGAGATAATTTGGAGATCAGAAAAGTAGAAGGGAGAGAACATAATTACTGAGGGTCTGATCTGTTCTGTCCGGGGCACCGATGGTCTGGGGTGCAGGCAGCAGGGGCGACGCTGATCTCCTCGGCTGCGGCGCTGCCCATCTCGTTGCTTGGTCTTTTTGTGGATTTCTTCCCCCCCTCCTCCGCTGTGGGTAAGGTAGGGCTCCGCGCTGGGACATTCCTGAGGACCTCGAATGTCTCCTGGAACAGAGGAGCGATTGTGCTGCACAGACGGACGCTGCTGTATCCGAGGATTCGTGCGTCTGATGCTTCTCCACAATGTCTCACTGTTTTCTCTCTAAAGCCTCACACATTGTCTGACTGGCTCCCGTTACAGGAATACTACTCCCATTGTGCGCAGCTGTAACCTCAATGACTGCAGCACTAACCTGTCCGCCGTGGGAGGAGTATACAGTACCCTGGCACCTGCTAGGTATGAGAAGCGGCGCCCTCACCTGCAGGCAGCCATGTTGTCAGGCTAGGTATGAGAAGCGGCGCCCTCACCTGCAGGCAGCCATGTTGTCAGGCTAGGTATGAGAAGCGGCGCCCTCACCTGCAGGCAGCCATGTTGTCGGGCTAGGTATGAGAAGTGGCGCCCTCACCTGCAGGCAGCCATGTTGTCGGGCTAGGTATGAGAAGTGGCGCCCTCACCTGCAGGCAGCCATGTCGGCTAGGTATGAGAGCGGGCCCTCACCGCAGGCAGCATATGAGGGCTAGGTATGAGAAGCGGCGCCCTCACCTGCAGGCAGCCATTTTGTCGGGCTAGGTATGAGAAGCGGCGCCCTCACCTGCAGGCAGCCATGTTGTCGGGAGGTCATGAGAAGTGGGCCTCACCTGCAGCAGCCTGTTGCGGCTGTAGAGAAGGCCCTCACCTGCAGGCAGCCATGTTGTCGGGCTAGGTATGAGAAGTGGCGCCCTCACCTGCAGGCAGCCATGTTGTCAGGCAGCAGATTCTGGAAACTGTGATGTTAATGAACCTGTTACATTTGGGTGTCCTATGGAGGCTGAATTGTGACCTCAAGCACCGACCAGGAGAGCAGTAGGTGTGATGTTTCTGGAACCTCTCCAGACTTGGAGGAGCTCTTTAAGGCAGGAGTCTTGTGATGACGCTTGGTGTTGTCATTTGAATTCTAGTTCGGCCCCTGGTCTCGGCCATTGGGGCCCCATAGCAAAATTAGATGGGACCTCATGACCAAAGGTCACCGAAACGGCAACATAGTGATCAGTCATTAAAGTTAAAAATAAAACCGCCATATATCTCAGAACCGACCTAGTGGTGCTAGATGGCGGAAAGCCAACAACTTGTAAATTTGTTTTGTAGGGACTAGCAATGGGCCTTATGTATGAAACCGGTCTAACGGTAAGACTATCTTTGTTGCCCATAGCAACCGATCAGAGCCCACTTTCATATCATAGTGCCCTGGAAAAATAAAAGCCAAGCTCGGATTGGCCGCCCTGGGCCCCCGGATTGGCCACCGGGCCCCAATGGCCGCCCGGCCACCGGAACTGGCCGCCCTGGCCCGGACTGGCCCCTGGCCCCGACTGGCGCCTGGGCAACAAAGACAGTCTTACTCCTAGACCGTTTTCATGCATAAGGCCCAATGTTCATGCACCTGAAAGGGACCCTTCAAACTTCGGGCCCCATAGCAGTTACTGTGGCTGCCTCCTGCCTAGCTGGCCATATACGCTAATACCAGGGGCTACATAGTAGGCAGATAGCAAAAGTCATCAAATGTTTATTCCCTACAAATTTCAAAAAAGGGCCCCTCGACCTCTGGCCCTTAGCACAGCTATGGGTTTTATGAACCGATGGGTGAATGTTTGTACTGGAGAGGGCCCCTGTGGACGCTACTTTCCATTCCCCCGATGGGATGTAACCACCGCACTAAAATTCACTTGGAAAATGACCCCCTAAAAAATTTGGCTAAAAGGGAAAGACTGGTCAACTTGAGCACGACCCCATTCGTTCTGTGGGGGTTTCCCGGGACAGGGGGGCGCTGTGTTTTCCTTCTGTCTATCGACTTCCGGTACAGGGAGCGCTGTGTTCCCATTTTGTTCTATGCACTTCCTTTTTAAGGGGGGGCGCTGGTTCCCCATTCGTTTTTATCGACTTCCTTGACGGGGGGCGCGTGTTCTCCATTCTTTCCTTCAACTGTCGGGCCCCATAGCAGTTACTGTGGCTGCTTCTGCTATAGCTGCGCTCATATATCGCTATATACCAGGGAATCTACATAGTAGTGCTAGATAGCAGAAAGTCATCAACTGTTTATTCCCTACAAAATGTTCAAAATGCTGGTACCTGAGCGGCCCCTCGACCTCTGGGCCCTATAGCAGCAGCTATGGCTATAGTGACACCGATGGCTGAGATGATTTGTACTGGAGAGGCCTCTGTGGAGCGCTACTTTCCATTCCCCTGATGGGATGTAACCATCCTGCACTACAAATCTCACTTGGGAACTGACCCCTAAAATTTCGGCTAAGAGTAAAGAGCTGGTCACACTTGAGCACGACTCTCCATTCAGTTCTGTGGGAGTTCCTGGTACAGGGGAGCGCTGTGTTCTCCATTCTGTTCTATGGGACTTCCCGGTACAGGGGAGCGCTGTGTTCTCCATTCTGTTCTATGGGAGTCCTAGTACAAGGGAGCAGAATGTTTAACCCTACTTTAAACTCCCATAGAACAGAATGGAGAACACAGCGCTCATATGCAAGGCTGACCGGATCTCTATTCTGAGCTGAGACTTTTAGGACCCGTTCCTGAGAGAAGTGCAGGCTCCACCTCTGGGCTCATCAGACTTTAATGGTTTATCAATAGGATTTGCCTTTCATATGTAAAAATGGGAAACTTCCTTTAAACAGTTAAGAATTTCTTGCTTTGCACTGATACCAGACGGGTCCCTCCTGAAATGGCAGAAGCGAGATCAAAAGTTTCTAGTCCTCCAGCCGCCCCCACAGTCTGCAAGGGGCGTCTGTTCTAACCAGTGAACATCTCATAGTAAACCTCTTTATAGAGACCTGTTTAAATCCAAACTGGTCTAGTTACATTATCACGCTCTCCAGTCACATCCAGAGCTGCAATCACAATTGTGCTGGTTTTGCATTAAGAGGGAGCTTCAAACTTGAAAAACTCACGACTGCTACTCCGCCAAAACGGGGCCACTAGGAGAACACTTTATTTTATTCATTGATTATAGCGCCGATGTATTCCACAGCGCTGTACAGAGATATCCATGATTTGCATTGCTCCCTGTCCCATTGGGGCTCAAAGTCTAAATTCAAGAGTCACCTATCTGTATGCCTGTGGAGCATGGGATGGAAGTGGAGAACCTTGAGGCAAACCAGGCATGCATGGGGAGAACATACAAACTCCTTGCAGGTGTTGTCCATGGTGGGATTTGAACTCAGGACCCCAACTCTGCAAAGCAACAGAGCCGACCACTGAGCCGCCTGTGCTGCCCCGTGCCGACCACTGAGCCGCCTGTGCTGCCCCGTGCCGACCACTGAGCCGCCTGTGCTGCCCCGTGCCGACCACTGAGCCGCCTGTGCTGCCCCGTGCCGACCACTGAGCCGCCTGTGCTGCCCCGTGCCGACCACTGAGCCGCCTGTGCTGCACCAGTGCGACACTGAGCCGCCTTGCTGCCCCGGTGCCGACCACTGAGCCGCCGTGTGCTGCCCCGTGCCGACCATGAGCCGCCTGTGCTGCCCCGTGCCGAACCACTGAGCCGCCTGTGCTGCCACGTGCCGACCACTGAGACCGCCTGTGCTGCCCCGTGCCGACCACTGAGCCGCCTTGCTGCCCCGTGCCGACCACTGAGCCGCCTGTGCTGCCACGTGCCGACCCCTGAGCCGCCTGTGCTGCCCCGTGCCGACCACTGAGCCGCCTGTGCTGCCCCGTGCCGACCACTGAGCCGCCTGTGCTGCCCCGTGCCGACCACTGAGCCGCCTGTGCTGCCCCGTGCCGACCACTGAGCCGCCTGTGCTGCCCCGTGCCGACCACTGAGCCGCCTGTGCTGCCTACTTTCCATGGGCAATTGGTTAGAGCAGCAGAACTTTGTGTTCGGTTTTGACTTGATAACCATGGAATTATCTGCAGCTCTGGATGTGACTGGAGTGTAGTGCACTAATGTTACATGAGTTGCAGCATATGTTGAGTGCAGGGTCACAAGACGGTCTTCTCACTGTACTGTATACTCCTCCTGTGCTGCTTCGCTGCGTTCAACATCACGCTTCTCTCCTGGTGTCCCAGATTTGGTGCCATTTTAGACGGCCTTAATAACAGAGTTCTGTCCCTCTTTGCAGTTCCCACCACCCCGGCCCCGGTGGACGATGTGGACATTTACCTGGAGACCCCGGCCGATGACAACGAGCATGCACGATTCCAGAAAGCCAAAGAGCAGCTGGAGGTCCGACACCGCAACCGCATGGACCGGGTGAGTGATGGGCGGCTCCTCTGAGCTCCCTGCTGCCTCAGGAGCTTACACTTCACGGCTTGTCATTTTGTCTTATTCAGGCCAAAAAGGAATGGGAGGACGCTGAGCGCCAGGCGAAGAACCTGCCCAAGGCTGAGAAGCAGACGCTGATGCAGGTAACGTGCTATAGACCTTGTACATGCTGCAGCTGGTGACGCCATCTGAATGTACCAGGGAATCGCTTATGTTAAATTTGGGGTTTCCAAATCCTTGACTTTAAGTAAAAGGATTGTCCCCTTCCCACCTAACCCCAGGATAACGGTGATGACATCCTAATTTTGTCTGCCCCTTGTCTTGCAGCATTATCAGGCCACCGTCAAGGCTCTGGAGAAGGAGGCCGCCCACGAGAAGCAGCAGCTGGTGGAGACTCACCTGGAACGGGTGGAGGCCATGCTGAACGACAAACGCCGTGTTGCTCTGGAGAACTACCTGTCCGCCCTGCAGGCCGACTCCCCTCGTGTGAGTGATCGGGGTGGATCAGTCTCTAATCTGCTATCCCCCATGTATTGTGCTTCAGGGTCAATTTAAAGGGACAGCGGCCACCTGTATTTCTCAATGGTTCTTATGGTTTTACCCATCAGTGCCCGTTGCTGATGACGGCTGCATTTTCTACGGTTTGTGACCTGGAATTTCCTTTTATTTTATTCTCCAGCCTCATCGTATTCTTCAGGCCCTGAAGCGGTACGTGCGGGCAGAGAACAAGGACAGACTGCACACCATCCGACACTATCAGCACGTCCTGACCGTGGACCCTGAGAAAGCTGCACAGATGAAATCCCAGGTGAGCGCCCGGAAATCCCGGGAGCGGGGAGGCAGAATGTCCTGCAACGATCTGGGGAAAACTGTAATTTTTTGCAAATTTAGATCATGTAATGGTTATTGGGGCCACATGACCACCTCCCACAACTGTGTGCGGCAATACAGGGGTTGAAAATGGTTATTTTTTGACTGCTCTATGATGGCATTGACATGTTTATTATGCCAAAATGTTCATACCGGTCTACAAGTCACATGTAGGGTTAACAGATTATACTTCAGAGCTGCACTCACAATTCTGCTAATGGAGTCCCTGTGCACATAAGTTACTCACTATTCTGCTGGTGGCATCACTGTACATTAATTATACTGATCCTGAGTCACATCCTGTATTATATTTCAGAGCTGCACTCACTATTCTGCTGGTGCAGTCACTGTACATACATTACTTATCATGTACTGATCCTGAGTTACATCCTGTATTATCCTCCAGAGCTGCACTCACTATTCTGCTGGTGCAGTCACTGTGTATATACATTATTTATCCTGTACTGATCCTGAGTTACATCTTGTATTATCCTCCAGAGCTGCACTCACTATTCTGCTGGTGCAGTCACTGTGTACATACATTACGTTACATCCTGTATTATCCTCCAGAGCTGCACTCACTATTCTGCTGGTGCAGTCACTGTACATACATTACTTATCCTGTACTGATCCTGAGTTACATCCTGTATTATCCTCCAGAGCTTCACTCACTATTCTGCTGGTTCAGTCACTGTACATACATTACTTATCCTGTACTGATCCTGAGTTACATCCTGTATTATCCTCCAGAGCTGCACTCACTATTCTGCTGGTGCAGTCACTGTGTACATACATTACTTATCCTGTACTGATCCTGAGTTACATCCTGTATTATCCTCCAGAGCTGCACTCACTATTCTGCTGGTGCAGTCACTGTGTACATACATTACTTATCCTGTACTGATCCTGAGTTACATCCTGTATTATCCTCCAGAGCTGCCTCACTATTCTGCTGGTGCAGTCACTTTTACATACATTACTTATCCTGTACTGCTTCTGAGTTACATCCTTTATTATACTCCAGAGCTGCACTCACTATTATCATCCTTATACTTGGCTCTGTGCAATCAGTAGACAACATGAACCGCCCCTGCATTGTTGCAGCCTGGGTAAGCTGTGTTAACCAGCTTGCTGACTGTTTCCGTTCGCAGCCTGCAGAATAGTGAGATCAGTGATGGATGTACACAGGAGCTCTGCTGTATGTGACCCGTATGATACGGTCGGGGGTCATTATAACATTACGGATAGGCTCGTGTGCTGCTTTACGGTTTTGGATATTTCTAAATGGTTCGGTTCTAGTTGGGGTTTCTGGCGTCGGATGCTCTGCAGGAGGTTGGTAGGAAATGTCCACTGATTACAGTGCAGATGGAGCTTTGATGCTCTGGGGGGACGTTTGTCGCATCCCTGCAGACTATCGCACTGGATGTTCTGCAGGATTTGCAGTCCCCTCAGTCCAGGCCGCGTGGTCTCTGCTGTTGTCCTTAAGCTTTGGCCTCCTTGTCACACAATTTCTGAGCTTTGATGTGACAGCTGTACATGTCCACCCCAGGGGCCGCTCCTCATCCGCACCTCCATCGTTCAAGGTCACCCACCAGGAGGCTCGCTGTCGAATCGTGGCTCCAGGGTTATTGCATGATCCCCACCCCACCCGCCGCATCCTCTCCATTTTCGTAGAATTGCAGAGAAGGTGTCGGCTTCTCTTGTGGAAGGATTTTTGTTTCTGTGAAATGAAAACTGAATGAGGAGGCTGAGCTGCTGCTGAGTAATCGGCCATGTTGGATTAATACTCTGATGTCCCAGATCAGCAGCGCCCCCTGGAGGCCACTCGGTGTTATCTGCTGCAAAACAGCAGGGGTGACCGGTTCGAAGGACGCTCATTACGATGTGCACCTCCCATGCATGGAAAATTGTGTGGACTCCACTACTGTATTTACTATTTTGCCATAGGCAAACTTAAACTCAGTTCTCTATCTGTAAAACACTAAAACGTAACTTTTATTATGTATAACTCTTAACCTCGATACACACTATTTAAAAACCTGATTTCTAAATTTAACCCTTTCTGCTTCTGAAAGACGGAATAACTCCCTTTTTATTAAGTCTGGTGGAACACCACCTATTAACAGGAGAGCCTTATATCTATAGCAAAGTACTAGCTCCAGTAAGGGATTTCAAGCCTCCTACTTGGGCAGTCGTTCCTTATCTCATGGACACAAAACAAATAAGGCCCCCTTGTGACACCGTCTGCAGCAGGTGACACTTGTAGACAGAGGTGAGAGATCACAATTTAAAACGTCATATCTGACCTCGCCGACATGTTTCGCCAGCTAACCTGGCTTCATCAGGGATTAGAGGTCCGATGGAGCTAGTACTTTGCTATAGATATAAGGCTCTCCTGTTAATAGGTGGTGCTCCACCAGATTTGATAATAGAAAAGGAGCTATTCCTTCTTTCAGAAGCAAAAAGGGTTAAATGACGAGGTTAGAAATCAGGTTTTTAAATAGTGTGTATAGAGGTTAAGTATTATACATAATAAAAGTTACGTTTTAGTGTTTTACAGATAGAGAACTGATAGAGTTTAAGTTTGCCTATGGCAAGAGTAAATATAGTGATCAAAAGTCACTCTGTTCTCTTGCGAGATTCCCAATTTTTTGGAGATTGTGACTCCACTACTGAACCCCAAAATCAAAGTCCAATAACCCACTGGGACGCCTTGATGGACCGTCACATATTCTAGTACTCTGTGGGCCTGGTGTGGGGGTGTGGGCCCCAGGGCTCTGTGGGCCCAGAGGGTGGGGCGGGGGGTGCACCCCTGGGCTCCGTGGGCCCGTGTCATGGTGCGGGGGAAAGGGGGTTTAGGAGCGCCCCTGGAGCCCAAGGAGCTCTGTGGGCCCAGCATGGAGAAGGGTAAGGGGGGAGATACTGCCGTTATGGGTCATGATGTATCCAAAACACTTTGGGCCCTATGTATGAAAACAGTTTAGCAGTAAGACTACAGCAACCAATCAGAGCTCAACTTATATTTTTCCAGAGCCCTATCTGAAATAAAAGCTGGGCTCTGATGGGTTGCTATGGGCTCTGATGGGTTGCTATGGGCTCTGATGGGTTGCTATGGGCTCTGATGGGTTGCTATGGGTCTGATGGGTTGCTATGGGCATCATAGACAGTCTTCCTACAAAATTGTTTTCATACATAAGACCTATATCTGTTCCGTCCCCTGTAGCATAGATCTGCTGCAAAGTCTGTAGATCTGTCCCAGGGTCTTGGCAGCTATTGAACCACCTGTACTTGTAATACCTTGAAGATTGCAGTGGCCGTATCCATGCAATGGAGCAGCTGCCTCAGTGCCTGTGATAGCTGCATTAATCCTGTGCTCCCTCCACTGCTGCTGATGGTTCTGTTGTCTCTGCAGGTGATGACCCATCTTCGTGTGATCGAGGAACGCATGAACCAGAGCTTGTCTCTGCTCTACAAAGTCCCCTATGTGGCTGATCAGATTCAGGATGAAATCGGTAAGGGGCCGGCGGCTGTGTGACCGTGGGAGGGGCCGGCGGCGGCTGTGTGACCGTGGGAGGGGCCGGCGGCGGCAGCTGTGTGACCGTGGCCTGACTCCTCTTCTCTCTGTACAGATGAATTATTCCAGGAGCAGCGCTGGGACATGGACCAGTTCACCTCCTCCTTCTCAGAGTCCCAGGGAGATGTGCGGGTCAGCTCAGAGGAGAGCGAGGAGACGCCAGTCAGAGAGGGCAAACCTTTCCGGCCTGTGCAGGTTAAGACCTTCCCAGCAATCTCTGAATCTGAAGGTAATTGCCCCCTCTTCTGTGTGCGGACACTGACTGCGGAGCTAGCACTCGGTGCGCTCACCTGTAGCATGCAGGCAGGTAGCAGTCTGCTCTGTGTATGTAGTCTGTAGGTTATCGTGGTGTGTCCCCCACTTTGGCCTTGATACCCATAGCACATGTGCACAGATTGCCATGCTCCAAATCCAGTGGTGTCTGGGGCTGGTATTCGGGATGCCACCAACACAGAGTTCCTACAGCATTGTCTCCCCTGATTTCTGGTCAGCAGCTGATGCCTCAGTCTACAGACCTTCCAGGTCCTGTCCCCTTAATGGATTATGAAGAGTTTCCTGGGGAAGAGCGTTTTCATTTCCCTGCGTTCTGCTCCTTAGGGACGGGACGCTTCCGCTGTCTCCATGAATGCACCCCACTAATGTCCCGATGTCTTAGTGCAGACAGCAGGATAGTGAGCGCAGTTCTGGAGTATAATACAGCATGTAACCCAGGATCAGTACAGGATAAGTAATATATGTACAGTGACTGCACCAACAGAATAGTGAGTGCAGCTCTGGAGTATAATACAGCATGTAACCCAGGATCAGTACAGGATAAGTAATGTATGTACAGTGACTGCACCAGTAGAATAGTGAGTGCAGCTCTGGAGGATAATACAGGATGTAACTCAGGATCAGTACAGGATAAGTAATGTATGTACAACAGTGACTGCACCAGCAGAATAGTGAGTGCAGCTCTGGAGTATAATACAGGATGTAACTCAGGATCAGTACAGGATAAGTAATGTATGTACAGTGACTGCACCAGCAGGATAGTGAGTGCAGCACTGGAGTATAATACAGGATGTAACTGAGGATCAGTACAGGATAAGTAATGTATGTACAGTGACTGCACCAGCAGGATAGTGAGTGCAGCTCTCTGGAGAATATATACAGGATGTAACTCAGGATCAGTACAGGATAAGTTATATGTATGTACACAGTGACTGCACCTGCAGATATAGTGAGTTCAGCTCTGGAGGATAATACAGCATGTAACCCAGGATCAGTACAGGATAAGTAATGTATGTACAGTGACTGCACCAGCAGAATAGTGAGTGCAGCTCTGGAGGATAATACAGGATAAGTAATGTATGTGCTTGGTGGTCGTTGCAGTCTTAGCATGTCGCATGTAGCCACGTTCCCAGAATGCACCTGAGGTCCCGGCGGGTGTCATTGCCTGCTGACACCGCTCGCCTCTATAGCCGGGTCATGCGGACGGTGCTTTACTTACCGCACAGGAACGTGTGATGTCGCTCGTCAGTCCTGACGGTTCACAAACCTTTCAGTTATTTTTAATCTCTTCTGCTTTTTCTATCTTTTTGTTTCTCCTTCTCCCCCCGCCCCGCACCTCCCCTCAATCTCCTGCGTAGAATCGTCACGGGACTCCTACCTTCCAGTGAGAAAAGGTTGGTTGTGCTCTCGCACCGCTCCCATCCCATCTCTTTCTGTCTCTTCACATTAATTGCAACAAGTTGCCGGCTGAAGGCAGCAGATCCGATCCGGCGCTGGAAGCGCTTTTTCGGCTCCGCTGGGGGACTTGCTGCCTTCCTCCTGGTGAATGGGGATCACTGCTAATCCTGTTCTCGTGGTGCTCATCCTCTAGTGTAATTGGTGAGGGGTAGGAGTGCTCGGTGGCGGCTGTCGGTGTGTGCTTAGTGCTGCCGCCACGTGTTGGTGAGGACCAGCGCCCCCAGTTACACCCACACCCCTCCAAAATCCTGAGCTCCTGGCGACTTGACTACAGATTCAGAGCGGGCCGGAGGAACAACTCCCAGCAAAACCATTATCTGATCCAGTCTCCTGTAACTTTCTCATTGTCGTGTTCAGGATCTCTGCTTGCTGTCACATTTTGTTTACGTCTGGAGGCTGTAAATCCATCCAGTACACAGAGCTGATAGGATAGGACTTGTTACAATGCATCAGTTTAGGAAAAAGGGCTGTGAGTTTGGGGGGATAAAATTGGGTTTAAATGTGCTGGGAATAAAAGGGGGGCTTAAAGGGGCTGTCCATTGGGGGTGAAAAAGACGGGTTTAGAGGGACTGTCCATGTTGGGGGGAAAAAGGGGCATAAAGGGCATGTCCATTGGCAGGAAAAAATGGGGGCTTATAGGGACTGTCCATTTGTGATGAAAGGGATGGCTTGTAAGGACTGTCCACTGGTGGGAAAAAAAAGGGGGCCTAAAGGGGCTGTATATTTGGGGGGAGGGGGGAAAAGGGGCCTATAGGGACTGTTCATTGGGAGAAAATGATAGGTTTTAAAGGGAACTGTCCATTTGGAAAGGGTGAGGCAAAGGACTGTCCATTGGTGGGAAAGGAAAGGAGGCTTGAAGGGACTGTCCTTTGGGGGGGGGGGGGAGGCAGGCTTGAAGGGACTGTCCTTTGGGAGGGGAGAAGGGAGGGGTGAAGGGACTTTCCTTTGGGGGGGGGGGGGAAGGGAGGCTTGAGGGACGTCCTTTGGGGAGGGGGAGAAGGGAGGCTTGAGGGGCTGTCCTTTGGGGAGGGAGAAGGAGCTTTTAAGGGACTGTCCTTTGGGGTGGGGGGAAAGGGAGGCTTGAAGGGACTGTCTTTGGGGGGGGAGAAGGGCGCTTGAAGGGGCTGTCCTTTGGGGTGGGGGGGAGAAGGGGGGCTTGAAGGGGCTGTCCTTTGGGGGGGGGGAGAAGGGACGCTTGAAGGTACTGTCCTTTGGGGTGGGGAGAAGGGACGCTTGAAGGTACTGTCCTTTGGGGGGGGGGGAGAAGGGAGGCTTGAAGGGACTGTCCTTTGGGGTGGGGGGTGAAGGGAGGCTTGAAGGGGCTGTCCCTTTTGGGGGGGGGGAGAAGGGAGGCTTGAAGGGAGTCCTTTGGGGGGGGGAGAAGGGACGCTTGAAGGGACTGTCCTTGGGGGGGGGGGGGGAAGGGACGCTTAAGGGACTGTCCTTTGGGGGGGGGGGAGAAAAGGGACGCTTGAAGGGACTGTCCTTTGGGGGGGGGGGGGAGAGAAGGGACGCTTTAAGGGACTGTCCTTTGGGGGGGGGGGGGAGAGAAGGGACGCTTGAAGGGACTGTCCGTTCAGTAGTTGTCTCCATACATAGGAAACAGCTCTGTGTCCAGCCCAGGAGATCTGGTGACCAATGGGGTGTGGTTTTTTCAAACAGTCTTTAAATCCACACCCTTTTGGTCCTGCTTCCAAAGGCTTTCATGAGGGAGGAAAAAGAAGGTTCGTGCCCAAAAGGGTCGTGGGACTGAAGAAGAGGGAGGCGACATGCAAAAGCACAAATTACATAGAAAAGATCACAGGGACGTGAATGAAGAGTTTGAGGACAGCCTGGAAAATGACACACTGTAGCAAATACTCAGAACTGGAGAGAGATTGTGGTTACTGATGCATTTGGCTCACAAAGGATCTTCTAGTCTGGATACAGTTGTAATACATCTGTACAGAACTTTTGCTTTGTAATTTTACTGACCGCAAGCAGAGGTCTTAAACGCAACAGCCTTGAAACCCATCTTTTTAGAAAGATGTAGAACTTGAAAATGGAATTGCTAGAACTCCTTCCAGTACAGACCATACGGGTCTCATCCCTATGACGGCATCATTGCGTCACAATGTGACATTTGCTGGTGTCGCAGGCGGTGTTGGATACAGGCTGTTTCTAGGCGGCGTCTAAGGTCGGGGCCTCCTTTAAGCCAACGTCACATAGAGGACTCGCTGATGGTGTTGGCCGCTGGTGGTCGCGCTCTGTTCCCAACCTTCACGTGGTGGCAGCTTCATGTCTATGCATCTAGTCTTAGCTCTGGTAACGCTGTCTCTTCTCCGTCCAGGCTCCGGCATGGCTGACAACAAGCCGCTGATTGGCGCAGAGGAGAAGATACTGAACAGCAAAGCGGACAAGAAAGTGGTGAGAATGTCTTATGTCCCCTTATGTCTATAAAGATGGGTCTGTGGGGTGCACCGCTCCTTCAAATGGCCCCGCTACCTAGGCCCCTCTCACCTCCGCTCCATCATTGCTCCATACTTTGTGTTTTTTTGGTTTGGTTTTCTGTTTTTTTGTTAACCTCATGACTGTTTCCAGGTCATTGATGAGACCCTTGATGTGAAGGAAATGATTTTCAATGCAGAAAGAGTCAGTGGCCTGGTGGATGAGCCGGTATGTATGTCTGCAAGATGGCGCTAGGGCCGTGTATGTTGTGCGTCTCCTCACGTCGTCTCCCGAATCCAGAACCCCCTCCGCCCCCTGCCCTTGTCCACGAGTCCCATGACTCCTCATAGATGTCTGGTGTGTGACGTGCAGACTATCTGATCAGTCGCTTCTCCTCCAGCCTGTCGTGTGTGGGGTCATGGTTCCACCATAGACCTTGATGGTATATTGGTAGGATATGTCGTAAAAGTCTGAAGTGCTGGTCCTACTTCTGTGACCGGCACCTATTTCTGGAATGGGTCCCCTGAAAGGGTCGGCTCAAAGTGAAGATCGGGTTACACTTGTGCACGACTCTTAATTCTGTTCTATGGGAGTTCTGACTACAGCTGAACAATCTGCTAACCCTGTACCGGGAACTCCCATAGAAACAAATGGAGAATCGGCCTCCCCCTGTAAAACTGGTGAACTCCTTAAGCAGAAATGGAGAACACAGTGCTACCCCAGTTACTGGAAACTCCCAATCAGTAACCAAAATGGAGAACACATTGCTCCCCAGTACTGTGGAACTCCCAGTGAACAGAATGGAGAGAACACAGTGCTCCCTGTACTGGGAACTCCCATAGACGAGAATGGATGAGCGAACACAGCGCTCCCCCTGTACTGGGACTCCCATAGTCGACAGAAATGAGAGAACACAATGCACCCTGTACTGAGGTAACTCCATACAACAGAATGGAGAGAACACATCAAACAGGATTTAGAGACGTGCACAAGTGTAACACTCTCCATTCTGAGCTGAGACTTTTAAGGGCCCGTTCCTGAGATCGGTGCAGACCCCAGAGGAAGGATAGCCTAGTGATGCGCCTTCAAATTTCTATATGGAAACGCTCTTTAGACAACTCCTTGTAAAATGACCCATTTTCCCAGATCTCACTTTGCTTAAGTTTATCCTTGTACTGATCCGAATAGAGTGAATGCAGCTCTGGAGGATGTTTAAAAACCTGATGCAACAGGTGACTTGGGATTGCTGCTCCGGATGTGACTCAAGTAAGCATGTTAAGGCATGATGCTACAGAAGAATTACGGTATGACTGATGCTCTAGATGTGAGCGGAGTATAAATATGTAGAAGACGTGATGCTCTGAATGTGACTGGAGTAATTAAGTGTAGAAACTGATGCTACAGGAAAATTGAGAACGCTGCTCTGGATGTGATTGGAGTGAGTGTAAGACCTGATGCTACAAGAGAATGGTAACTTACACTCACTCCAGTCACATCCAGAGCAGCAGTTAAGACCTAATGCTTGACAAGCATTATAATTGCAGCTCTGAATGTGACCTCAGTGAATGTAAGATCTAGTGCTACAGGAAAATTGAGAATGCTGCTCTGGATGTGATTGGAGTGAGTGTAAGACCTGATGCTATAGAAGCATTATAATTGCAGCTCTGAGTGTGACCTTAGTGAGTGTAAGATCTGATGCTACAGGAGAATGGTAACGGCTGCTCTGGATGTGACTGGAATATAAGTGTGTACAAGCCATGATCTAAATGCGGAAGGTGACTGCTGCTCTGGATGTGACTAGAGTCTGTAAGTAGAAGACTGGATCTGTACAAGATAATGTAGTAGATTTACACCCGTACCTTGAGTCCCTGGGATATGCCTATTACCCCAGTCGTTTGGTTTAGAGGCTAAGGCGTCATTCAGATTGAGAGGGGTCATATTGGTCATGGCTCCTCCCACGGTCCAGATACTTTGGGTGGACGAGGTGGCTCCTGTACCTCACTGTAGAGGTTGCGTCTCTTTGTATTCCCGGAATTAGATCGGGGTCTTCATTTGACTCTGGTTTCTCCTCCAGGACATGGACGGATCTCTGCGCAAAATAGCGAGTTCAAGTTTTCCAGCATTTGCGGCACGTTAATCGGTCTTCTGGTCATCGCTGTGGCAATCGCCACCATCATCGTCATCAGCCTGGTCCTGCTGAGGAAGAGACAATACGGCACCATCAGTCACTGAGATTAGTGGATTTTGAGGAACTGGGCTGGGTGAAAGGGTTCATCCACTGTATTAGCCTGTCTTATTATCAGTGAGGCATGCTAATCTCCCCTTGAAGAAAACTGGTACCATCTGCATCTCTTTGCTCCTGATCTGAATGGCTTTCATGTGCCGGTCATGACGACGGAGATTAAAGGGGCAGATGTTGATATAGACGTATGCTCAAGATGGAGGTTGTAAGGAAAATGACCAGTCCCGTGTCCCCCCTCCAACACCCCAGCTCTAGTAACTTCACCCAAATTCAGATTTTCCAGAATGAGCAGCCCCCCCCCCCCCCCCCTCCTAAGACTCCCCAATGCTCAACACGTCATCGAGGAAGCACCCAATTAAACAAAAGGCAAATTCCCTAAATTTAGATGCAAGGCCTGTCTGCTCCCAATCCAGATAGGGACGCGGCCCCAGCAGGGAGTCTGGGCTTCAAAGGGTTCCTCATTTAATTTCATTAGCATCTTGGCCAGGAAAAGGAGATTAGCAGACATGGCTGCCGAAGTTCCATAAGGAATTATGGAAAAACCGCACATCACAGGCCCACCCCAGTTTCATAATTTTGAATCTGAAAGTTCCCCAAACACATAGCTATCACTCCCTCATTTGTAGGACCCATGGGCAGGGACAAACGGGAAAACTGTACCAGTAAACAGATCATCGATCAGTGGTTTAGTACCCAGTCATAGCTTGGCACCCACAGCGGTATTCTGGTGGTACCAAGGGCACGAAGCTGCGGCATTGCTCTGGAAGGGAGGAGCATGTAGACAGTCCCAGGGGTGTGGGATGTTCCAGTATAGTTAAAGGCCTACCTTTGACTCTATTGGACCGCGGGTACATCATCCACCATGCCAGGAACATCCCACACAGGACCATTATGCCACATTCACCCCCCCCCCCCCATGTGGGCCCAGCACCCAACTAACTTGCGGTAACTAGATACATATTGCTTTTTTTGTCTTTACCCACACCCTATTGTATTTGCACCACAAATATATATATATATCTAATATACATATCTATATATATATTATATATATACTATATATATATATATAGATATATAATATATATATTAATATCTATATATATATATATAGCTGTATCCCTGTGTATGTATTGTAGTCTAGTTAACTCACAAGGTGCTTAAATATTTAAGCTGTGCTCCTGAGCTGGTCTGTTACCTTGATTGCCCCGATCCCACATGTCAGTGTTTCTAGGTCTCGAATATATCGCTATCTGGGTGTTTCCCGATGCAGGTAAACAGATTTCTCCCCATTGTTCAGGATCGTGGGCAGTTGGGGTATCCTCTCGCAATCCCTGGGTCTTCTTGTGCCCATGTGGACAGGGGTTAACTGTGAAACAGTCTGGCTGACCTTGTATACCCTTATGGGGAGCGCAACATCACGAATACACCCCAAGTAAGGCCGTCGACTCTAGAGTGGGTGCAGTCATCCTGACCGTGGTGATGTGTAGGGGTAACTATAATACCCTCCAAACTAGAATGGGGTGGTGATCTGCTCCTAACAATCCACTAACTTATTACAGGGCTGTTCCCACCATACACTTTAGTATATAGGTAGGATATACCGTCCAAGTCTGATAGGTGTGGGTCCCACCTCTGGGAACCGCACCTATTGTGGGAATAAGGTGTGGAACAATGGAAGTATACTCAAAGTTGAGCAGCAAATTGGAGATCTGATATTTGACTAGGTTCATCTGGAGTCCTGAAATAATCCGTAACATGTTTAGGCCCAAGTACTTACACTACGGCTTTATTCGGACTGATTTTGCCGCACGGAAATGACGATCGTTCACTCCGTCCGGCAAATCCGTCCAAAAATAAACTTTCACAAGCACTATTTTTCTATCTATGATTTCATATAGAAAAATACGCTCGTACCGTTCACACGACGCAAAATTCTTTCCGGAATGTCGCCGCAGTATTGACGACGGCAATCCGGACGGCTGTAAAAAACAATTGACATGTCAAATATTTACGGACGGATCACCACCTACAATGATAGTAGATGGTGAATCCGTCGGGAAAACCCAGGATTACAAATACCGTTGCCACACTATAGTGTGCACTTATTTGCAACTGATTTTCAACTGATTTCAGACGTATTACTATCGCGGCCATCCGCGTTTTACATTAGTGTCAGAAATAAATCCGTGGTGAACTGCAGTGCCTCACGGTGCAATTAGTGCTGATTAAGCCCATGAACTTTATTCCTTGATTAACATGCATGTAATATAACATCAGATCTCTTGGTCTGTTCCACTTTCAGGAACGGGCCCTGGAGAGCTGGTCACACCTGCACACGACTCCCAGTTCTGTTCTATGGGATTGTTATGGAATGTATTAGGTGAAATGTCTATTTCGCCCACAAGATGGCGCCTGTGTCCAGGCACACCCTGCTGTGCCAAGAAGATAACTTTAAGGCCTCGTTCACACGGCTTATTCTGCCGCGTATTGGCGCCGTACTGCGCGCCGGATTTGCGCTTCAGTACGGCGCCAATCCGCGGCAGCAATTGCAGTAAGCAACTGCTCTCATAGAGAACAGTGGAATCCGTCGCTCCTCCCCGCTCGGCGAATCCGCCGCTGGGGGAGAAAGTGACATGCACATTATTTACGGCGCGGACGCGCCGTAAACAATGCATTGTCTATGGGGCCGGGAGCGGCGCCCCCGCCGCGCTCCGGCCCCGCCCCCGCCCCGCCCCTTATTCACGGCGGATTTATGCGCTCAATACGGCGCACAAATCCGTCGGGAATAAGCCGTGTGAACACGGCCTAAGAGCCAATATGGCACCGACTCTCAGAAGTTGGACAAAGACAGAAGCAATAAATTTATTCTTGATAAGGTGAACCAATAGAGAGGGAGGATGTATGTCACATGTCGCCTATGGAATGTTTGTCCACGCCCAGCTATAACAACTTGTGTTTTGTAATAAAACAGAGAACTCATTAGACTGCAGATTGTCAGCTTGTGATTTCTTTGGCAAGTGCAATTCAATCTACTGATTTCACCCCCCCCCCCCCTCCTTCCCCCATTAGGACGTCAAGCCCCATTGCGGCTCCTCCATACTGGGACCTCCCCTAGAGCAGAATGGAGAGAACACACCGCTCCCCTGTACTGGGAACTCCCATAGAACAGACTGGAGACAACACCGCGCTCCCCGGTACTGGGAACTCCCATAGAAAAGAATGGAAAGAACACTGCACTCGCTTGTACTGGGAACTCCCATAGAACAGTCTTGAGAGCACTGCGCTCCCCTGTACTGGGAACTCCCAGAGAACAGAATGGAGAGTTGTGTACGTACATGACCAGCTCTCCATTCTGAGCTGACACTTTCGGTGTCCCAAAGTTGAAACCAGCACCCGTGAGACTTTCATGGTGTGTCAATAGGATATGGCATCGGAGTGTGATAAGGAGCATGGTAGGAACACCCCTTTAAGATGTCAGACCTGGTTGAACCTAGTCAAATACCAGATCTCCACCATTGTGTGTACTTCTGTTGTTCCACACCTTATTCCCACGATGGGTTCTGATCCAAAAGGTGGGTGGGACCCGCACCCGTCACACATTAATGGCGTATCCTATCAATAGGCCATCACGGTCTATGGTGGTAACACCCCTTCAAGATTATATCCGGTCTCCACCTTTGCTGATCACCATTGTGTAGACTTCCATCTTCCTTGATTGTCTTATCCAACTTTTGGGTCCAAAGCTAAAACCTTTTGTTTCTTGTAGGTGGATCCCATGTTAACCCCTGAGGAGCGTCACCTGAACAAGATGCAGAACCATGGCTATGAGAACCCCACCTACAAATACCTGGAGCAGATGCAGATCTAAAAGCTGTGGGGTGGGTGGGACAGGGTGGGGGGAGGGGTCTACATAAGCCTAGGTCGGTATTTGTAGTCAGAAATGGGGCCAAAGATTCTGGGCGGGCATTGAGTTGGGTTTCACTGCTGACCAATGGTGTTGAATAGAGAGATTTGCCCGTTTCGGCGGGCGCTCGTGGACTCTTCGATCACTTCCAAGATTTTTTTTTTTTTATTCTCCATTCTTTTAAACGGGTGTCGGGATCGGGTTCATACAGAGTCTTCACTGAATATTTTATCTTTTTTGTCGTACTTTTTTCTTTGTTTTTTTTTATGAATCAGATGCCATCACTGTGTGAGTCTCCCGCATACGATATACATAGATATAAATATATATATATATACGGACGGGACCAGTCGTTTCCGCGGGTCTCGGTAGGACGCTTGTCGCCTCTTTCTATTCGCTTATTTAAGAGACAGGAAATAAAAAAAAAAAAAATTAAGAAAAAAAAATTCTTTAAAAACACAAAAAAATGTAAAAAAAATATTGCAATTGAAAGATGCGAACAATCATTGTCAGGACGGGGAACGGCGGATGTTGCTGTAGAAATTTTTTTTATCTTTTTTTCGGATGGATGGCAGGCGGGGGTGGTCATCTGCGCTGACATGGGAGTGGCGGAACTACAACTCCCACCCTGTGCTGGAAATCCATGCTGAGTTTTGTAATATAAGGCCAAAGTTTGCCAACCCCCCCCTACTCTATAGAGGTGATAAAGGGGGCAGGGAGGGGTGTCCGTCCTTGCTCCCCTTATATTCCGGACTGGAGGATAAGGTCCTGCAGACTTTGTACTACTGATTTGTATTCTGGGCCGCCGTGGTGAGCGCCTGGTTTTGCTCTTGTCCTTGTTATCAATAAAGTTGATTGATTCATTCCTGGGTGGAGGGGGGGGGGTGAGTTTCGTTTGGGATCGCTCGCCACATTGGAACTGCTGCACTTTACTGACTCCACCCCCTTTTAAAAAAAACTTTATTGGTAACGAGAACAAGATGGCAGAACGTTTGCATGTGACAGGTGCCGGAGCCCGCACTGTGGTTTAGGGTCCAGAGTTGCTAATTATACTGTGTATGGGAGCGGGGCGACCGGCAGCTCCTCCTCGCCCTCTCGTGCGCCGCAGCGTCCCCCTCCTCCTCCTCACCCAGTGTTCGTTTTGGCTTGTAATCTAAGCATCATCTCAGAGTCTAAGGTTCTGGTAACCTGTGGTTGTGTCTTTTTACCCCGCGCTCTTGTTTTTACTGTGTTTTTTATTTTAATTTTTCAGGTTTTTTTCTCTCCCCTTTCATTGAATTTTTGATTTCAATCGCACTATGCACAGATTCAACTTTTAACCTGCAAGATCCCTTGTGTGTTCTGTGGGGAATGTAAAAAAAAATAATAAATTGGAGAATACACGTCAATAAACACTAACTTCCATAAAGAGAGCGCCTCCGAGTGGTCGGGTAAAAGGGGGCTTTTCCCGGTGGGGCGGCTCCTGACAGCTCCACTTTGTAAATCCTTGTGTTCCCTGTGAAGTAACAATTCTGCAGCCTCTTCTCTCATAACTCTGTGTTGGGCTGTTCCTCCTGGAAATGTGTTATTGAATCTGTCAGGTGGGTGTTCCCATTCCAGTTGTCAAAGGGGCGTGTCCCTGCCACGACTGCAGTACGATGGACAATGTCAGCGTGCAGGACACACCCCTCAACACCCTGTTGACAGTTTGGGGAAAATAAAGCCAGGGGGAAAAACAGAGGAACAGCACAACCACTATGAACAGAAGAGCGCAGAATTATTTCACGGGGATTTACTAAACCAGATCTGTCAGATGATGTTATAGGTCCTTGATAAATAGTGAAACTGGGTAAAACTGTCACCGACCAACACTTCGATGTAAAAGGGTCGTACAAGGGGCGGATATCAGGGGGGGTTTAAAACTTATAAAAAAAAACTGGTTTTGCCAAAGGCTTCGAGTCGGGGAGTCGGTGCCTATTTTGCGGATCAAGTCGCCCTAAAGGGCCCGACTCAAAAAAATATATAATTTGATCCATTATTTTCAATGCAGAGACAAGGCAAGGTTGGGTAGCCAGTGCTTCTGCTCCCATATCTTTAGCCTCATCCGAGGGTTGAATTGATGACATGGAGCGGGGAAAGCGCTGCCCCCCGGGGGAAAAAATTTGCTCCCCGGGAAAAAAATTTCAGCAAATTTTTTTACCCTTTTAAGGTCAAGTAGAAAGTTCAACCCTTCATCAAACAGAGTGGCGAGGGAATTCCTTTTTACCCTGACTTGTTTTGAAAAGATGTAGAGAGGCCGTTCTCTAGCCCGGAAATAATGAGATAATTTGTGAGGTCATCTATGCAGGTTCTGATGGAGGCAATACTATTTCTAGAAAAAATTCATGATAACAAATATCGTATGGGGAAGAAAAAGGTTCATTTTTAAAATCCAGACATTTTTATTCAATGCCCCACGAACATTTTAAAGATCAAAAAGGGAGCAACATATTAGGTATAAAAAAAATAAAACTTTCGGTTTTTTTGGGGGTTTAAAAAAAACTTTCAGTCCCAAATCGATATAGCCTCGGGGGAATTTTAAAAACCAAAAATTTTTTCTGACCGGGGACCATGATTGCAGCGTCCAAGCTGACAGGGGGACAACCTTTCTCCCTCAGGGCCACCGGGAGGTGTACGCCAACGGAAAGACTTTTTGGGTCCCCCCCCCTTTTCTCCCAATCCACCTGTGTTACACCTCATTTCATTTAAGTGCTCCGGGCAAGGACTTCAGTAAAAGAACCAGTTACATTCACCATTGATAAAAGCTCACTTAACGCAACTCACAACCTGTACTTTAAACACATAGGAGTGATAAAAGCCATTAACCATACAAATGCGAAACACTTACAAAACTATTACCTCTATCTACTCTATTCTTTACTATATAACCATATGATCGTTATCGCAAGTCTCACGCCAGGTATAAACAACCTAACATAGCAATATAGTAGCAGTTTAAAAACAACACCCTCCCTTGTTTAGAGAAAGATATTCCAATTACACTCTTCATTGAGACCTAGTGGGGAAAAGTGCCTGTAAACGTGAAATACAATAGATTTCTTTTTTTAACAGGTCTACTTTAACTCTTTATCACTACCCTCTGCGTGGTCCAGGATAGCCCATTTAAGTGCACTCACACGGTTATCACTACCCTCTGCATGGTCCAGGATAGCCCATTTTAAGTAAAATCACACTATTATCACTACCCTCTGCGTGGTCCAGGATAGCCCATTTAAGTGCACTCACACTATGTTATCGCTACCCTCTGTGTGGTCCAGGATAGCCCATTTAAGTGCACTCACACTATGTTATCACTACCCTCTGTGTGGTCCAGGATAGCCCATTTAAGTTAACTTACACTGTTATCACTACCCTCTGCATGGTCCAGGATAGCCCATTTAAGTTCACTCACACTATGTTTTCCTACCCTCTGCATGGTCCAGGATAGCCCATTTAAGTTCTCACACTGTTATCACTACCCACTGTGTGGTCCAGGATAGCCCATTTAAGTTCACTCACACTATGTTATCACTACCCTCTGCGTGGTCCAGGATAGCCCATTTAAGTTCACTCACACTGTTATCCTACCCTCTGCATGGTCCAGGATAGCCCATTTAAGTTCACTCACACTGTTATCCTACCCTCTGCATGGTCCAGGATAGCCCATTTAAGTTCACTCACACTATGTTATCACTACCCTCTGCGTGGTCCAGGATAGCCCATTTTAAGTTCACTCACACTGTTATCACTACCCTCTGCGTGGTCCAGGATAGCCCATTTTAAGTTCACTCACAAATGTTATCCTACCCTCTTCGTGGTCCAGGATAGCCCATTTACGTTCTCACACTATGTTATCACTACCCTCTGCGTGGTCCAGGATAGCCCATTTAAGTTCACTCACACTGTTATCCTACCCTCTGCATGGTCCAGGATAGCCCATTTAAGTTCTCACACTATGTTATCACTACCCTCTGCATGGTCCAGCATAGCCCATTTAAGTTCACTCACACTATGTTATCACTACCCACTGTGTGGTCCAGGATAGCCCATTTAAGTGCACTCACACTATGTTATCACTACCCACTGTGTGGTCCAGGATAGCCCATTTAAGTTCACTCACACTATGTTATCACTACCCTCTGCATGGTCCAGGATAGCCCATTTAAGTGCAGTCACACTATGTTATCACTACCCTCTGTGTGGTCCAGGATAGCCCATTTAAGTTCACTCACACTATTATCACTACCATCTGCATGGTCCAGGATTGCCCATTTAAGAGCACTCACACTATGTTTACCTACCAAATCCATGGGCAAGGATAGCCCATATAAGTGCACACAAAATGTAATCACTACACACTGAATGGTCCAGGATAGCCCATTTAAGTGCACTCACACTATTTATCACTACCCTCTGCATGGTCCAGGATAGCCCATTTAAGTGCACTCACACTGTCCTAGGTCGAAAAAGTGTTTAGCCACTGTTGACTTAAAGTTTTTTATTATCAATACTTGCAGCTTCACGGGACGGCTGTGGATTTGAGTAAAAAGCTAGAACACCTGAAGAAAAGATCTAAATCTAAGGCCTCGTTCACACGGCTTATTTCGGAACGGATTTGCCGCCGTATTTACGATCGTAAATCCATTCCGAAATCAGTCTGAAATAAGTTGCAGGCCTTTTAATATTGGTTTTAATGGGAAATACGTGTAGTCGTTCAGACAAGCATTTCCGTGCCGTATTGCCACCGCGGATTTGCGGCCGCAAAACGGCCGGAAAAACAATGTGCATGTCAATTATTGGGCCGGATTTCTCGACTGATTTACACCATATAATGAATGGGGATTGTAAATCCGTCGCGAAATACTTCCCACACTTAGTGACACTTATTGCCAACTGATTTTCAACTGATTTCGGAATGGATTTACGATCGGCAATCCGACGTAAACATGTTCTGAAATAAGCCGTGTGAACATAGCCTTAGGCGGCATGCATCAACACTCACTGAGTACTTAAAGGTACAACGTATACCTAGAGGTTTGCAGAGTACTCTAACGCCACTTCTATTAAAAGAGGATTCTGAATACATCGAAAAATGGTATGCGATTAGTAACGGGTACTCTTTGGATCTTATGTTACTAACAGTTAAACCTCCACAACAGGCTATTGCTAAGTTACAAATCGAGATTAATAACACTGAGGAAGAATTTAAAAAAAACTAAAACTGAGATGTATGAAAAAACGAAAGTAGAGATGACAAGCATGTTAAAGAAAACGTAAAAAGAAATGATGACTATAAAGCTGAAGAAGATCGAACGTGATACCAAAGACTATCTGTACAACAAAGTATATACATCGGCTAAAGAAAATAAATATACACAACGACCTGACATGCACAGACAAATGATAAGACACAGTTTCATCAGAATCAGACATTACGTGTCCAGGAGCAGCTTAAATGGAAATGAGGACGTAAACACAGGTGGACTTGAGAAAGGGGGCGGACCCCGAAACGGCGTTCCGTTGGCGTACACCTCCCGGTGGTCTGAGGGAGAAAGGTGTGTGCCCCCCCTGTCTAGCTTGGACGCTGCAATCATGGTACCGGTCAGAGAAAATGTGCTGCTTTAAACTGTGCCCGACTGGCTATATCGACTTGGACTGAAAGTTCTTTTTGAACCACCAGAAAACCGCAAGTTATTATTTTTGTGTATCCTAATATGTTGCTACCGTTAGATCTGTTAATATAAGTTCGTGGAGCATTGAATAAAAATGTCTGTGATTTTAAAAATGAACCTTTTCTGCTGCCCATAATGATTTATATGTCGAGTCTGTTGCATGAGGGTCGGGGCCTCGTTTTGTGGGTTAAGTGGTTGCGGTAAAAACGTTGATGGTGCATAAAGATACTATATAGACTCCAAATTCAGAGACTCCACAAATGTTCCTGCAGTATTTTGCATATTTACATTTTTTTGTGTTCTAAAGTCATATCCAATAAATATATTTTACACTGACAAGCAAAAGGGTAACAATGTTTTGAACTTGTGACTTCCAAGCTCCATATCTCACCATACACTACAGCTTTGTACATGAGGCTACTGTAACTTTATATACAGTCATCTTAACTATCTTATACATATATGTGACTTGCAAGTATTTAGCATCTGCTTAGTTCTGCAGATTCTTTCCTGTAACTGCATTGTTACTGTTTTGCTTCTAAAAATCAAAATGTTAATGTTTATTATTTTGTTAGTATTTGGGAAATCCACCTTTTGGTTTTCAATACTGCTTGAATCCTTCTGGGCTCTGAATCCGATTCAAGCAGGTCTTGACCAAAATCTGATCCCAGGTCTCCTCTACACATTCCCTATATGGGTGCAGACTGGACTTAGATACAAAGGCAGCTTTTTCTTCAACTCTACCCACAAATGTTCAAAAGATCAAAACATTGTTACCATTTTGCTTGTCAGTCATCTGTCTACATAATTAGCTTGATTATTGTATCATAAGGTTGATAAAAATGCCTGATGTTGACCATTTGTACTACAGTAAAGTTATCACTTAAACATTCGCTATGTAGGAGGGAGTCAGAGCTTTGGCTTGCTGACTCTACAGCCCTGGTTTAGACTCTATATACTGGCGCCCTGTATTTTACCCCAGAGTTGCAATCATTATTCTGCTGGTGCAGACACTGTACATACATTACTTATCCTGTACTGATCCTGAGTTACATCCTGTATTATCCACCAGAGCTGCGCTCACTATTCTGCTGGTGCAGTCACTGTGTACATACATTACTTATCCTGTACTGATCCTGAGTTACATCCTGTATTATACTCCAGAGCTGCACTCACTGTTCTGCTGGTGCAGTCACTGTACATACATTACTTATCCTGTACTGATCCTGAGTTACATCCTGTATTATCCTCCAGAGCTGCGCTCACTATTCTGCTGCTGCAGTCACTGTACATATATTACTTATCCTGTACTGATCCTGAGTTACATCCTGTATTATCCTCCAGAGCTGCACTCACTATTCTGCTGGTGCAGTCAATGTACATACATTACTTATCCTGTACTGATCCTGAGTTACATCCTGTATTATACTCCAGAGCTGCACTCACTATTCTGCTGGTGCAGTCCCTGTACATACATTATCCAGTATTGATCGTGAGTTACATCCTGTATTATACTCCAGAGCTGCACTCACTATTCTGCTGGTGCAGTCAGTGTACATACGTTTACTTGGTTGTAGCATGAATCTGTAGTAATGAGATGTGACCACCAGAGGCCGCCCTTGAACAATACATTGATCCCAGTGCAGAGATCAGGCTTCTTGTGGCATTCACTCTCTGAAGTCCTTGCGCTGTTACCTTTTTACGACCCTCCACAAGGTTTCTTCTTTGTACCTGTTGGGGGCGTGTGAGGGCAGGAGATGCTTCCTTGTACACATTATAGAACATTATTGGTTTCCGCTCTGGTCAGTCCTGTGTCTGGAACGCGTGGTCCCCGGCGCACACGCCCTTCGCTCTGTTCATCTGTTTGAGGCTTTGATTTCACATTTCTTCCAGTTGTTGATACAATGTTCTGCAGCTTTCTGGCTCGGAGAATTTACCCGCACCTCCGCCGGCCATGTGTGCAGCATGTGGCGGGAATATGCTGCACAACCCCACTGCCGCCTGGAAGCTACTCCACAGGATATAGCATAAATGTCTGATGCCTGCTGCTCCCAGAAAGGGGATCCTTATCTATTTCCAGATTATGGGGGCTCTTGACTGACTGCAGGGGAGGGCGTCTGCGCGTGCGCAACGGTCTCCATTGATCTCTATGGGATTTCTGCGTGCACACACACGTGCAAGTGTTGATGGTGAATAAGCCATAAGTGCTCAGTAGGAATACACAGTGCCTAGCAAAAGTATTCGGCCCCCTTCAAGTTTTCAACCTTTTGCCACATTTCAGGCTTCAAATATGAAATTTTAATTTTTTTGTGATAAATCAACAACTGGAACATAATTGTGAAGTGGAACAAAATTTATTGGATATTTTAAACTTTTGTTAAAAAAAAAAAAAAAAGTGGGGAGTGCAAAATTATTCGGCCCCTTTACTTTCAGTGCAGCAAACTCGCTCCAGAAGTTCAGTGCGGATCTCTGAATGATCCAATGTTGTCGTAAATGACTGATGATGATGAATATAATTCTCCAAATGAATATATAGCCGGACTTCTATCTATGACCGCATGCATAGGAGTGTGTCATGGGCGCCTTCATTCACCCAGCAATATATCCAAATTCTAGCAGCAAACACTCCAATAGGGTAATCTAAATCTTCTACAAATATTTATTAAGGCATATTTTTAAAGCCAAAAACACTCATTAAAAATATATAAGCATATGAAACAATTAATAGCACTTGCGGTTTTTAGATCTCAAGGGGTAAGTCCATAGAGATGGTAAGCATGAGGAAGGGGCGGAGTCCCAAAACGCCGCGTACGGCTACACACAATCGAGCAGACTGCTCTGAGAATGGACTTGCCTTAAGAATGCTGCATACCATATCTATGGACTTATTGCTTGATACTTCTGCTCAGGAGATCTAAAAACCGCAAGTGCTATTAATCGTTTCATATGCTTATACATTTTTAATGAGTGTTTTTGGCTTTAAGAATATGCCTTAATAAATATTTGTAGAAGATTTGATTACCCTATTGGAGTGTTTGCTGCTAGAATTTGGATGAATATAATCCACCTGCGAGTGATCATATCTCTGTATAAATGCACCTGCTCTGTGATAGCCTCAGGGTGAGAGCATCATGAAGACCAAGGAACACACCAGGCAGCTCCGTGATACGGTTGTGGAGAAGTTTAAAGCCGGATATGGACACAAAAAGATTTCCCAAACTTTAAGCATCCCAAGGAGGCCTGTGCAAGTGATCGTATTGAAATGGAAGGAGTATCAGACCACTGCAAATCTACCAGGACCCGGCCGTCCCTCTAAACTTTCATCTCAGACAAGGAGAAGACTGAGCAGAGATGCAGCCAAGAGGCCGTTCCCCATCTGGGGTGGGGGGCCGCACATTTCCTTGCAGCGCCCTGTGGCCGTTACCACTGTCTGCCCTGTGGTTTGATGGTTACAAATTACAATCGCCATTTAGGAGCAGAATCCTACAAGCGCTGAGAGTCGTTATAAGATTATATCAGTGCAGAGCGGTCACATCACAAGCCGGGCGCCGCCTCTGGGCTTGGACGGTTCCTCATGTTTATCTCGGGATGAGGAAGATTCCAAGTTTCTGTAATGTTTGGAATTCCGTGCTTTGATTCTTGGAAACATTACGGAGGATTCTTCTCCTCGGTTCAGAGCGCCCCCCCCCCCCTCCCCGTCCTCCGCACTCGCTCGCTTCGTTTTTCCAAACATTTTTCCTGGAAGCAAATCTCATTATCATTGCCCCATATATGGACCTCGTCTGAGTGCTGATGGATCGGTGTCGCCGCAGCAACCCCAGCAAAGCTTTTATTTTCTAAGCATCAGGACCGCCGCAGACAGAGCCAGATTTTATCTGTACCCGAGGATGTTTACATACGGATCCAAACAGAAATAAATAAATTCACTCCGCTCCCCTATGGAAACAACCCCGTAACTGTTACCCATAGAAACCAATCAGATCACACCAGTAGCTCATAGCAACCAATCACATCATGGCTGTAACTATCTATATACAGTAGATACAGTCTCCAGTGATTGGGTGTTGGAGGGGGAATTATACACAGCATCCAATACTGAGGATTATACAATTAAAGGGGATGTATCGCTTCATCAGTTCATCTGTTTTCTTGAAGCTTGGTTCTCTCAGTTCCTGAAATCCAGGGGCGTTTCTTCCCCTCCCAGCTGGGTGTTTCTTAACTGAAGTGGGATAACATTACCCCCCCCCCCCTCCCTCTTCGCTGGTCATGCTCGCTCCCGAGTCAATGTGTTTGTTTGAGATCAGTGAAAGGGGATAGCTCTTCCCCCCCTCTCTGTCCTCATGTCACTGTGTCATTCCTCTCCCTATGCAGTCTTATTTTGTAAGAGCTGTTTACATACCACAGCCCTGCATTCAGTCTAGACCACAGGTGTCAAACTGCCAGCCCTCCAGCTGTTGGGAAACTACAACTCCCATCATGCATTTGTATAATCTATAACAGTGGGCATGATGGGAGTTGTAGTTTCCCAACAGCTGGAGGGCCGGCAGTTTGACACCCCTGGTCTAGACAGTCTTCTATGAACTCAGAGCACTGATCTCTTCTCTCACAGCTGGAGGTTAGTTACAGTTGAATCCAGTCTTCTACAAACTCATCCAGAGCAGCACAGATCTCCCTGATATGTTTACACGCAGGAGCATTTAGGCACCGAGGCACAATTCTGCTGTTTTGTAATTGTAGAAGCAGCTGCGGTTGTACTTTGCAGCTGCTGGCTGTGCAGAGTGAAATGCTCCCGGCCCCTTATTCTGAGTGTGAGAGGGAGGAATGTATGCTCCCGCGAATACCACTGGGGGCCGGACAGAATATAAATTAGTAGAGCCGTCAGCCAATGACATGAAAGGAGGAGGAATCTGACCGGCCCTGGGGAACATAAGATAAGGGAGACCGTGAAAACATGACGGCTTTGCTAATGTCATCCAATTGCAAAGTTGGTTGTTTTCACTGTCCCCTTATTCCGAAGACCGTTTAATGAAATGATACAACCCCTTTAAACAACACAATGTGACTCCAAGTCACTCACCCTTCTGTGAATCAACCCCTCCAGTTATGAATCATCACTGACTGTCAATCAATTTCTCCTGCTGTTGTGCAAATGGAACAGACAATGGGTAGAAATGACAGGCAATTAGCAAGACAACCCCTATAGAGGAGTGGTGCTGGAGGTGCTGACCACAGACCATTTCTCTGTTCTCAGCCTTTATGGATGTTGTTTTGGTCACTTTTGCTTTTTGTCACTGCTCTCACCCCTAGAGGAAGCATGAGGCAGTGTCTGCAACCCACAGAAGGTGCTCAGGTAGCGCAGCTCATCCAGGATGGCACCTCAATGCAAGCGGAGGCAAGAAGGTGAGCTGTGTCTGTCTGCACTGTGGCCAGAGCATGGAGCAGATACCAGGAGATGGGGCGGGGGCTGTATGAGGGCAAAAACCAGCAGCAGAACCAGGAGGAGCAGCGCCACAACCCTGCAAAAAGGACAACAACCCAGCAGCAGAACCAGGAGGAGCAGCGCCAGAGCCCTGCAAGAAGGGCAAAACACCGCAGCAGAACCAGGAGAGCAGCGCCAGAGCCCTGCAAGAGGACAACAACCCAGCAGCAGAACCAGGAGGAGCAGCGCCACAACCCTGCAAAAGGACAAGAACCCAGCAGCAGAACCAGGAGGAGCAGCGCCACAACCCTGCAAAAGGACAACAACCCAGCAGCAGAACCAGGAGGAGCAGCGCCACAACCCTGCAAAAGGACCACCTGCAGCCACTATTAGCCATATGTCTGCTCAGACTGTCAGAGACAGACTCCATGAGGGTGTAAGAGGGCCTGACGGACACAAGTCAGTGTTGTACTTACTACACTGTGCATGGTGACTGGCATTTTGCCAAGAGTGGCAGATTCGACATTGGCGCCCTGTGCTCTTCACAGATGAGAGCAGGTTCACACTGAGCACATGAGTCTGGAGACACCGTGGAGAAGGTTCTGCTGCCTGCACCATCCTCGGGCATGTGTGGTTAGGCAGTAGGTCAGTCATGGAGGGGGGGAGGCATTTCTTTGGGGGCCGCACAGCCCTCCTTGTGCTGTCAGAGGTGCCCTGACTGGTATTCGGTAGGGGGATCCTCAGACCCATTGTGATGCCAGATGAAGGTGCAGTGGGCCTCCTGATGCAGGACAATGCTCGGCCTCAGATGGCTGAGGTGTCTCAGCAGCTCCTGCAGGATGAAGACATTGATGCTATGGACTTGCTGCCCGTTCCCCAGACCAGAACCCAACAGAGCACCTCTGGGACATCAGGTCTCGCTCCTTCCACCACAGGAGGTGTCTGATGCCTTAATCCAGGTCTGGGAGGAGATACCTCAGGAGAACATCCACTGGCTCAGCAGGAGCGCAGGTGTTGTAGGGAGGTCATACATTCACATGGAGGCCACACACTACTGAGCCTCATCAGGAGCCCAGGCATTGTAGGGAGGTCATACAGGCACATGGAGGCCACACACACTACTGAGCCTCATCAGGAGTCCAGGTGTTGTAGGGAGGTCATACAGGCACATGGAGGCCACACACTACTGAGCCTCATCAGGAGCCCGGGCATTGTAGGGAGGTCATACAGGCACATGGAGGCCACACACTACTGAGCCTCATCAGGAGCCCAGGTGTTGTAGGGAGGTCATACAGGTACATGGAGGCCACACACACTACTGAGCCTCATCAGGAGCCCAGGTGTTGTAGGGAGGTCATACAGGCACATGGAGGCCACACACTACTGAGCCTCATCAGGAGCCCGGGTGTTGTAGGGAGGTCATACAGGCACATGGAGGCCACACACTACTGAGCCTCATCAGGAGCCCAGGTGTTGTAGGGAGGTCATACAGGCACATGGAGGCCACACACACTACTGAGCCTCATCAGGAGCCCAGGTGTTGTAGGGAGGTCATACAGGCACATGGAGGCCACACACTACTGAGCCTCATCAGGAGCCCGGGTGTTGTAGGGAGGTCATACAGACACATGGAGGCCACACACTACTGAGCCTCATCAGGAGCCCAGGTGTTGTAGGGAGGTCATACAGTCACATGGAGGCCACACACTACTGAGCCTCATCAGGAGCCCAGGTGTTGTAGGGAGGTCATACAGGCACATGGAGGCCACACACTACTGAGCCTCATCAGGAGCCCAGGCATTGTAGGGAGGTCATACAGGCACATGGAGGCCACACACTACTGAGCCTCATCAGGAGCCCAGGCATTGTAGGGAGGTCATACAGGCACATGGAGGTCACACACTACTGAGCCTCATCAGGAGTCCAGGTGTTGTAGGGAGGTCATACAGGCACATGGAGGACACACACTACTGAGCCTCATCAGGAGCCCAGGAGGTTAAGGGAGTTCATACAGGCACGGGGAGGCCACACACTACTGAGCCTCATCAGGAGTCCAGGTGTTTGTAGGAGGTCATACAGGCACATGGAGGTCACACACTACTGAGCCTCATCAGGAGCCCAGGTGTTGTTGGGAGGTCATACAGTCACTTTGTGGACACACACTACTGAGCCTCATCAGGAGCCCAGGTGTTGTAGGGAGGTCATACACACATGGAGGCCACACAATACTGAGCCTCATCAGGAACCCAGGTGTTATAGGGAGGTCATACAGGCACATGGAGGCCACACACTACTGAGCCTCATCAGGAGCCCAGGCATTGTAGGGAGGTCATACAGGCACATGGAGGCCACACACTACTGAGCCTCATCAGGAACCCAGGTGTTGTAGGGAGGTCATACAGGCACATGGAGGCCACACACTACTGAGCCTCATCAGGAGCCCAGGCATTGTAGGGAGGTCATACAGGCACATGGAGGCCACACACACACTACTGAGCCTCATCAGGAGCCCAGGTGTTGTAGGGAGGTCATACAGGCACATGGAGGCCACACACTACTGAGCCTCATCAGGAGTCCAGGTATTGTAGGGAGGTCATACAGGTACATGGAGGCCACACACTACTGAGCCTCATTCCTATGCTTGAGGCTTTCCACTGAAGGTTCGATGAGCTGAAGTGCTTCATCACTAGTATTTTAAGGACATTCCAATCAGTCTCCAGCGGAGGGGGGGTGGATCTGTGATGTCATCGATCATTTTAGGTCTTATTGTTCTCTGCTCGTCCTCGATGTAATGAATAAGAATGTAACGAATATTGATGCATTGGTCAGGAGGGGGGATATTGGGTATTACAGTCACCAGTGAGGGGGGATATATAGGGGTATATACAGTCACCAGTGAGGGGGGATATATAGGGGTATATACAGTCACCAGTGAGGGGGGATATATAGGGGTATATACAGTCACCAGTGAGGGGGGATATATAGGGGTATATACAGTCACCAGTGAGGGGGGATATATAGGGGTATATACAGTCACCAGTGAGGGGGGATATATAGGGGTATATACAGTCACCAGTGAGGGGGGATATATACTGTACCTACAATCATTATGGGATAAGTGATTGTATACAGGATTACGGGGTGTATATTTCGGGTGGCACTGATAGAAGGGGAGGAGGGTGTATATTTCGGGTGGCACTGATAGAGGGGGAGGAGGGTGTATATTTCGGGTGGCACTGATAGAGGGGGAGGAGGGTGTATGGGGGCATGATAAGGGAGGAGGAATTCCGAGGGCATGAACAGGGGGAGGAGGAGGGGTATAAACCCGGTGGCACTACTACAGGCAAGGGAAACCGGGTGGAATACAGGAAAGGGGGGGGAAAATTTTTGGGCCCATCGGGGGGGGGTTTTTAAGGTTTCGGTGA